>JAJAQA010000007.1:48348156-48353156 GCA_021464565.1 Rutilus rutilus
TTAACAGAGAGAGAGAGAGAGAGAGAAATGAGGAGCGCGGCAGAGGAATTATTCAGCTCTGCATTCCCAAAATAGAGGAATAAAACAGGAGGGATGTGTGTGTGTGTGTGTGTGTGTGTGTGTGAGAACGACAGCAGAGAGAGGAAACTCAATCGACTCCCACAGTCGTCCCTCTTGCTGAAGGTGCTGTAAATCATTTCAGTTGTTTTACTAACCCATTCTCACAGCTTTTCTTTAAATCTCACATCAGGAAAAAAAGTGACTCAACCTCAACCTGAATGTGCAGGATGATTGACAGGTCACACTATTAAAAAAATATATATATTTATGTAATATATATATAATAAATGAAATATATATATATACATTTTTTTTTTTTTAAATACAATCAAATACAATCAAATAAAAACAATGAAATGAAAGCAAACTGAAGAACTAGATCTTCCTGCTGAATGGAGACAGAAGCGATTAGAGGAAGAGGACGATGATGAAGGCTCACAGCAGAGATGGATGACTAAACTAATCTCTTCCTCATGAATTACACCTGGAATCATTTGTCATGAATTAGACAGATCAATGCCGTGAAAGAGCCACAGAATCTCAGAGTTTCACTCTTCAGGAATCAAACCAGCACTGACTGATTCTCTCACATCTCTGCACAATCCACCAGCTCGTCCCCTCGTTCCCTCGTTCCCTCGTTCCCCGCGTCACGTCTAACACGCATCGCTAAACACGGCCTCCGCTAATGTCACAAACGCTGAGTCACCGTTAGCGGCCCGTCAAAGACATTCACATTCAGAGCTCGTCCGTTCAGTGTTTGATGTGTGTCTGCACTTCAATTACAAGCACAGAATGACCCAAATATTTAAATATGCTAAAAACATTTGCATTTCGCTTTGAGAACCTGTTTCAGGGAAAAACAGACGAGGTAATTATCGTGAGGAAGGTCGTGCCGGCGGCACAAAGTCAAACAAACGGCACTCTCTGTATGACTGTTTAACAATGATTTCTACATTTATCCGCCGTGATTATGCCAGTGTTTTATCCGGTCGACACAAAGGCCAAGACCTCGCAGACTAATTAAGATGCAATCTAACGACCCACAATGCTTTGCTCTCGCCGGCCCACCTGCTAACATGCCCGTCATCTCAGCATCTCTGCTAATCACAGGCTTTTCTCTGTTGTCATTGCTCTGCTAATTGGCCGCGCGGACGGGTCGTAATCTGTCAGTCAGCGGTTACGCTGAGCCTCATTAGCGAGCCGCTGTATGCTAACTAATTTAACAGGAAGTCAACAACCCACTGAAGGCAATCAAAGAACGGATTCTGTCGATTCAGATGGACGGTGGGCTGTCAAAACTAGACAAATGCCTCTGGAGATTGTTAAAGCTCCTTTGCTGTAGTTATGCAGCTGTTTGCCAGTAACTTACTGTAGATTTAAATTTATGCTATTTACTGGCAACAGTTTGTTAAAAGTTAAATGAACATTAAACATTAACAAGTCTTTGTCTTTACAGAATAAAACTATAAAATAACAATCTAATGCAAAGCATTCTGGGAACCAGAAATCTTCATCAACCTTTTTCTGTTTTTTTTTTCCTTCAGATTTTGGTTCCCAGAATGCTTTGCATGAGGCTGTTATTTTAGTTTTATTCTGTAAAGATAAAGACTTGTTAATGTTTAATGTTCATTTAATTTTGAACAAATTGTTGCCAGTAAATAACATCAATTTAAATCTACAGTAAGTTACTGGCAAGTAGCTGCCAGTAATACTGTAATTTCTACAGATTTTTCTAACAGTGTGCTAATGTTGTTTAGCGTCTCCTACAACAGGTTCACACGCATCTAAGCTCAAAAACACTGTAATGTCCTCATAATCTCCACTGCAGCATCAGCTCTCTCCTCTCAGTCTCTCTAAACCCCGCCTCTCTGAGAGCTGCTCTGCTCTGATTGGTCAGAAAGCAAACGCTCATTATCATATCATGAATCTCAGCTCTCGACACACAGTGATAGGAACAGTAACGATGGCGTGAGTTTTACCGTATCAATCTCATCAAAGTGGATTTGCTTTGTTCTTCTTGACATGAACAACACGAACCAAACTCTTCCAGTCTCAGATACACTAGTGTTTGAGGGCGGGGCTTAGAGACGCTGCTCAGCCAATGGGCTGGCATTATGCAAATGAGTTACTAACCTACACAGATTCAGCAGGAAGTGAGACTGAATTACTGACGACTCGTTTCAGTTCAGAGTCACTTCTTTCTTTCTAAACTCCATTTATCTGATCTTTCAAACTTTTACATTCACAAACAGCTTTATCACACACTACATGAAAGAGAACATCTGAAAAATAATAATAAGGGCACGTTAACTGGATTAAACTGGTGATTTATTGTTGTGCCACTCTTAAAAGAGAGAGAGAGAGAGAGAGAGAGAGTAATCTGTTCATCACACAAAACTATCATGACTTCAGAAAACTCCAGTGTTCTTTTAAAAATGAATTATACAGCTCTAAGAATATGCAATATAGCAAATCTCAACCGCTTGATTGTCTATTTCGTCTCATAAAACGCACTTTTTTAGACTTGCTTATATGTGATTTTGTAGTGTACTAGTATATTGTATATCATGTATATTGTATTTTGAACATTGTATGTTTAGTTTATTGTTTTGATGTTTTTATCTCTCTTGTTATTTATGCATTTACTTTTTACCTTTACATTGTTTCCTTTTCTGCGTAAAGCGCTTTGAGAAGTAATATTTAAATGCGCAATATAGAATAAAGTTTATTATCATTATTATTATGAATGGAACTATATTATCATAAATAATGGGTTAAATGCAACGAGGCATGAAGATATTCAGATGTTGTAAACATCCTGATCTGAATGTTCTGAAAAGCCGCATTGTGAAAAACGCTTTACAATTTCTTTTGACTTGTTCTATAAATCATGTCAGAATGAGCTCAGAAACAAACTCAGATCTGTCATTGAAAATGAATCAAATGTTCTGCAATCGGCGGATCCTAAAACAGCCCAGATCTGCTCTAAACGAGCAACTGAGTTTCTGTTCGGCCTCATTACTCAGAATAAAACATCTCTTCTCCTCCGAGTTAAACTTCAGACGGTAATGATCTTCATTACAAGCTACAGAGCGATGAGCGCGAGGTCATTGAGCGTGATGGAAACATTCAGTCCAGATCATCGCAGCGATGAAGCGGCGGAAACTGGAACACGCATGACGGGAGGAAATGGGTCATACGGAGAAACAAAAGAGTGTGTTCATGACATCAAGAGGACCAGCGCTTGACTTCTGCTGACAGAAACATGCATCATGCTTTGATGAAGCGCAGCGGGTCTGCATGTCAAAACACACAGAACAGAGACACACACACACACACACAGCTCTACACTGCAGGACACACATGCATTATCATACGAGAGTCTCTTCAGAAAATCATCCTGAATGCAAATAATAAACCCTTTCTGCATGTTTAGACAGTAATGATATCAGCCGTGAGATGGCTGGAGAAAACTTCTGTTTGAAATCAATATCGGAACTTCCTTTAGTGACGTTCATATACATCAGAACGCATTTTACTCTTTAAATGCATAAGCATGGATAGCATTACGTATGAAGTGTTGTAAGGCGAGACACTACAGACAAAAGCATTGTTGTTTTTCTTTCCCTCAATTATACTTCTGTAAAATGCATTTGTTTTCTCTTTCCTACACTCACACACACACACATTTTATTCTTCGTACTGCATTTTGTTTATAATAATGCACGTACACGCAATAATTCTGAAGTTAAAATAAAATGACAAAAAATATGTTTGTCGAGCAAAAGCTTATGAAAAAGAAAAGAGGGTTTGGAAAAGAAGGAGATTGAAGCTGTTCATCATCATCATTTATTCATATGAGTTTTAGGATAAGTTCATTCAAGTAAAATGAATATATTTATTTCAGAGTAATATTGGTGTTGTTTTGTTAAAAAGTAATAAGTATGTTTCATAAATGTAGACTGAGCAGTCATGAGTTTCATACTAGCTATTCTCATATTATATGTTCTTATAAATTTCATCCAATTATATATTTTCTCATAAATATTGATTAAAAATATATATTTTCTTGTATCACACTGCTTTTTGCTGTAGTTATTTAAAGAATCTCAATTAATAAACAGGGGGTAAATGAAGTAATAGCACGGTAAAAACATGGTAACATTTAAAGCTTTGAACCATTTGCGCATCTCTCATTAATGAGAAGTTACTGATTAGATACAATATGGTTTTAGTTGAAAAATATTAAGAAATGACTGTTTTATGAGCTCACGTTCCACCAAAGGTGTATAGAGCTTCTGGGATTGACATGAAGTTCTGATATTGCGAGCCCAGGAGAGACGCGGAAGCTTTCAAACACATCGACATCAACAAATCGCTCAAACACTCGCTTTAATCAGCACTTCTGAGACGCGCCGCTTGGGAACTGACAGAATTAGAGATTAATGCTTACACTCGGAAAATATGTGTGTGTGAATGATGTGTGTGTGTGTTGCAGGATTCTTCCAGCGATGGCTTTAATGAATCCAGTGTATCGGATCATCAGTCACTAACATTAACTGAAGCTCGACTGGGACAGAACATGCTTTTTACATCAGACTCTCACGAAACATCTAATACTGTAACTGCGTATTCATTATGATTAGAGTCGCTAATGTTTAATACAGCATGTCAAGATAAAACGAGTCTAACTTAAAGAAACATGTCAATGTCTAAGAAACGAGTCTGATTTGGGTCCTGTGAAATACAAGTAGAGGTTAACAACAGAATATATTAATAATAATATTATTGTATTTATTATTATTATTTCATATATTATTTTATATTTAAATACAATATTAATAATAATCTTTATAATAATATATTATCATTTCACATATTTGATCATATATTACTATTTAATGTTATATTATTATTGTTAACATTATTTAATATTTTCC
>JAJAQA010000007.1:48360656-48368156 GCA_021464565.1 Rutilus rutilus
AGGAGACGATACTTCAGCGCTCAGCGTGACAAACCCTTCTTCACCGCACGCATCCAACGCCATTCACACACACCCGATGCCATTCACACACACAACGCTTTTGCAATATTTGAGTTCATGAAAGACATGCTTCTGCGTTCAAGAGCGGAGATGAGTTTCTAAAAGTTTAACTTGACTGAAACAGAATCCTGATAACACGTCAACGACACAAAACATCAGAACGTGTGTGTGTGTGTGTGTGTGTGTGTGTGTGAAGCGAAGGACTTCAGCTCGGTTTAACATGTTAAATTCATTTTGCAGAATTTCATTTACCCCAAAATCAGAGCAGAAACCGACAGAGGAGACGGTGAATCTTCAGTGTCGTTCAGCCGTCACGTCATTGTGTGTGTGTGTGTGTGTGTGTGTGAGTGAGTGAGTGTGTGTGAGTGAGAGAGTGTGTTTGAATCTCGAGCGCTTCAGTGTCATTCATCCGTCATCCTCCTCGTCTCCATCTCTCTTCCATATGGAACAGCGTTTAGAGAAACAGTGTTATGAAGTCAAAAGGAGGACAGCAGATCCGGGGCAGAGCGAGTGTGGAGAGAGATGAAGCCTGTCCTGTCTCCGACACGCTGAAGAAGACGCAACAGAAGAAACCTGTCAGGATTTCATCAGATTTTAAATGGAACGGCTGACAGAACGACACACTCCGCATGTCCAATAAAGCAGACAGACAGTGTGTGTGTGTGATCTGTAAACTAAACTCTGAGACACTTCAACTTCACATCAGGAGACATTTGTGTTTCAACTTCAACTTTTATTTATTTATATAGCTCGTTTAATAGCAATATTGTTGCCCAAAGTGCTTCACAGTTATAATTAAAACATACATACATAATAAACATTTAGCCAAGCAAATGAAGGCATGACTACACACTCTTAGACACACACCCTCACACAACTGACACCAGTGTAGAAGAGAGTGAGATAGAGAAAAATTACTTATAACTTATGCGTTACCCGCTCCCCAAACGGCAGGGCCCGCGGCCAAAGCTGGACCATGAGCCTAGGAAGCCATCCTAACCAGCGGAAAAAGGGGGCCATGTCCCGCTGCGGCCGGACCACCCCCGAAGATCGTTCGAGTGCGTCTCACAGCTCCCTCTTCAGTTCAGGCGGCTGGAGATGTGCTGATTGCAGAACATGGGCCCGTCTCTCGTTACGCACCCCTGCACCCAAACGCTGTTTTAACAGTGACCCACACAGAGCACAAATCGAGCAAATTTCTTCACAAAAACATCTGGGAGGTCGGGCCCCTGAGTCTCGGCGTTCCGCCTCCAGATGCAATCCAACCCCTGGCCTCTCGGGCCCAGGCCTGGCAGGCCATCCCCGAAGTGTCAGGCTGGGTAACGAATATCATAAAGCAGGGTTACTCGCTTCAGTTCGCCCGCAGACCCCCACGCTTTCGCACTATAGTCTGCTGGCGAAAGGAGCTATCGAGATAGTTCCCACATCACAAAGCGAGTTATTATTTTCTCGTTCCGAAGAAAGACGGCGGCCTGAGACCCATTTTAGATCTCAGACACGTGAACAAGGCCCTCATGGTACGGCCATTCAGGATGCTCACGACTCACGACGAGTCTCTTACTCACAAAGCCTGGCTCCTCGGCCATCTGGAACGCCTTGGGCTCAGAGTGAACTTTTCCAAGAGTATGCTGTCCCCCAGCCAACGAATCACGTTCCTGGGAACAGTTCTCGACTCCGTTCATATGAGAGCATGGCCCACACCAGACCGGGCTCTCTCAACCCAGCGTCTCGCTGCTTCGTTCAAAGTGGGCTCTCTCACGCCCCTCAGAACGTTTCAAAGGGCTCTGGGCCTCATGGCCTCTGCATCGTCAATACTCCAACTAGGCCTACTGCGTATGCGCCCCCTTCAGCTGTGGCCACAGTTTCCAGCTTATGCGTGGTGCTCGGAAAGACCCTGGAAAGACACCAACTGGTACCAGCTGGGTGTAAGCATGGGTCTGGTTTTGAAAAGGAAGGCTATTTCGACAGACGCTTCCAACCTCGGTACAGGTACCCCTGTACGAGGGCAGGTCTGCCTCCGGCCACTGGTCGAGCTCGGAGAGACGCCTACACATCAACTGTCTCGAATTGAGAGCAGTTTTTCTAGCCCTAAAAACCTTCCTTCCACATCTGGCGGAACACCACGTCTTGGTCCGAACGGACAACATGGCAGTGGTGCCCTACATAAATCGCCAAGGCGGTCTCAGGTCTCGCAACGTGTACACCATGGCCGAGCAGCTCTTGTTATGGGCTCACGCCAACCTGCGCTCACTCAGGGCGGCTCAAGTGCCGGGCACGCTGAACCAAAGGGCAGATATGTTATCTTGAGACAACGTTCCCCCAGAGGAATGGTCTCTCCACCCCCAGGCGGTCCTTTTATTGTGGGAAGTCTTCGGCAGGGCAGAGGTCGACCTCTTCGCCTCAGAAGACAACTCTCACTGCCCAATCTTCTTCTCGAAGAGCAAGGACGCGCTGGCCCACGAGTGGCCCAGCCTCCCCCTTTATGCATTCCCTCTGGTCTCGATGCTCCCTCAGATCATCGAATGGATCAGGGACACCAAGTGCGCAGTCCTCCTTGTAGCCCCCCTCTGGCGGACCCAGGTCTGGTTCCCAGAGATAATGACGCAGGCGGACAGGACAATCTGACACCCCCGTCCCGACCTGTGGGCCCTCCATGCATGGCCCTTCAAACGGGTACCCCAGGACCTCCCAGAGGGACTCCTGAACACCATAATGGAGGCTAGAGCATCGTCTACTAGACGCCTCTACCATCTCAAATGGTCAGTGTTCACCAGCTGGTGCTCAGCTCGGTACCTGGACCCACATGACTGTGACGTACCGATGGTACTCACGTTTCTTCAAGAGCTGCTGGACGCGGGCCGTTCCCCCTCCATGCTCAAAGTGTACGTGGCAGCTATAGCAGCTTTCCACTTCCCCGTGGCTGGTTCTACCCTGGGTAAAAGCGACCTGATTGTTCGTTTCCTAAGAGGAGCCAGAAGGCTTAGCCCGCCTCGGCCACCTTCGGTGCCGGCTTGGGACCTGTCCACGGTCCTTCAGGGCCTCAAGGGACCTCCCTTCGAGCCACTCCAGTCGGCTGATCTGAAGCCCCTCTCTCTCAAAACCGCTCTCCTGCTAGCACTAGCGACAGTTAAAAGAGTTGGGGATTTGCAAGCACTCTCCACGAGCGCTTCCTGTCTTGAGTTCGGGCCTAATGACTCCAGAGTCGTCCTTAAAACAAGGCATGGATATATACCTAAAGTGCTCTCAACCCCGTTCAGAGCCCAGGTTATCTCCCTATCAGCTCTTCCCTCTTCAGAAGACGATAGTGATGCACACATGCTCTGCCCCATTAGGGCTTTGAGAATTTATCTGGAGCGTTCTGCCCCGTTCAGGCAGTCAGAACAGCTCTTTGTCTGTTTGGGTGGCCGCACCAAGGGATCTCCGGTCACGAAACATAGACTGTCATGATGGATAGTGGATGCTATCTCTCTGGCCTATGCTTCTATGGGCCTTCTGTGCCCCACAGGTGTAAGAGCCGACTCCACAAGAGGCATGGCTTCCTGGTCCAGGTCCAGTGGAGTACCTATAGAAGACATTTGTGCGGCGGCCGGCTGGTCTGCACTGTCCACATTTGCTAAATTCTACAACTTAGAGGTTCCTGCCTTGCAGGCACGAGTCCTCTCCATTTAGGACCCTGGCCCCTACGGGTCCAGACCTATGTATATCTGAGGCTCCCCCACGGTGGCCCTCTGCACTAATCACTGTATGCAGTATATAACATCCTAGGACCCGACACTTCTGGTCCCCGATGATTCAGACTACTCTGTTATAAGTCTCGGACCTCCCTGGACAACAGTAAAAGTAGTCATCTGCTAATAGCACTAACCCTAACGGCATTTTAAAATGGGTTCCCATAGCGTATGCAACGCAATACGAGTGAACCGTTCTCGAAAGGGAACTTACGTAACCTCGGTTCCCTGAGAGATAAGGGAACCAGTATTGCTTTGCCAGGCGTGCTATTTTGCTCATTTCAGGTGCTTCGCTTCAGTCGATTTAACCTGTCCCTATGGCGAATTCCGTCGAGTTTATACCCTTCAGTCTCGCCCATATTGGCGCGCTCAAGGTGAGCAAGGCGGCAAGCACTCTGATTGGATCGTGCGTCCTTACTGGATCGCCATAGGTTCGTGCAGTCGCCGCAGCACAGCCAATCAGCACGCTTGAGCCAGCTATGATGCTCTCGCTGTGCAGCTGCACTGCGTTTAAAAATAAAGGCTTCAATATTCTAGAGAAAAGGAGTTTTCCCATAGCGTTTGCAACGCAGTACTCGCTCCCTTATCTCTCAGGGAACCGAGGTTACGTTAGTACGTTTTCAACTGAGACTTAAACATTTCTATAGTTTGAGCTTGCCGGATATGAAGGGGAAACTGTTTCACAACTGAAAAAGCTCGGTCACACTTAGTCCAGTCTTGACGTGATAAAAGCATGAACGATTAGGGATCCCTATATTACCTGCATATGTGTTTTCACTAGATTCCATGATCCAGAAGCCTCACATGCTGTCTGTATGTGTGTGTGTGTGTGTGTGTGTGTTTATATTATGTGCATGTGTGCTTCCATGATCCAGAAAGCTAAAACATCTGCATGTACCTCTGGATCAGGATGAAGATGTCAGATGTGACAGAGAGAGAGCAGATTTACTGGTAGAGAGAGAAACACAAGCGTGTCCTTCATCTCTTCATCTCAGAACACAGTTACGAGTGTGTGTTCAGGAGAGAGACCGCTGGGACTCGTGGATGAAAGGAAACACTGGGTCTGATGTGATGATTATTATCCTGCGCTGAGGCTCGGGTCAGACAGTCACAATACGAGCCTCAAAACTCATTTATAACCTGTAAATATTACACACACTCGTGATGATGAGATTCACTTCTGAAGACTGAACTCCTCACACCAGCTGTCACACACACATCTCCTCATCTCTTCATTACGGGCTGTCACCATGGTTACCGTGTGTCTGGTCAGTTTATCGATCTCTGAGTCTCACACACACACACACACACAACGCTCACACACACACACACACACACATACACAGACGCACGCACACTCACACACACACACACACACACGCACGCACACTCACACACACACACACACACACACACACACACACACACACACACAGGTTTGACCTTTGCATTTAATCCCAATAATCCCATTCTGTTCCGTAGTGTTCACTGTAACATCTTTAATCACTTAAAACATCCTGTCTGGAGTCTATCCATCCATCCATCCATCCATCCATCTATCTCTTTATCATCTATCTATCTATCTATCTATCTATCTATCTATCTATCTATCTATCTATCTATCTCTCTATCGTGGCGGGAGGAGCAAACGACAGACTCAGTGGGAGTGGTGTCAGGCCTTAAGAGGCACTTATTAAAGGAAATAAACATAAAATGTCCAATAAGGTGTTAAAACAAAGCAATCTGATTGGCCTGGACGATTCAAGCCTGAGCATGCGCATTCCTTTATGTACTATTTTGTGAATGATTTGGCCATATCAAAGAAATATTAACTCTAATCGCACCTCAGTGTACGTCAGGCTAACAGCGCTGTCTGACACTAGCGCGTCATTCACTCGGCTTCTTCATATCTCCATCAGGATCGGTGGATCAGCTCAAACTCGGGATTTTACGCAAATGATGATAATTCACTGTATTTAAGGAAGACATCGGACAAACCCGAACGCAAGCAGCTGATTTTACATTTCAAAGCACAACCGTTTTTTTTTACGAGATTTGTTCTCCAATGCTTGTATTTTTTGGCACAAAGTGCAAATAAAATGTTTAATGGCAAACTCATGTTTCCTTGTTGTTTACCTGTTAATAAAACTGTAAATAATAATATTTGCTATAGATCGACATAATAATATCTGTTTTTGTCAGAGTTCTGTCACTTCTGTTTGGGTTACATCTTGGGTTGGTGACAGAGCTCTGGCATTCCCGGTCTGTCATGTGTTTGTGTATAGTCTGGTTTGGTGAGAGCACATGGCTTGTCATGTATTTC
The DNA here is from genome assembly GCA_021464565.1 of Rutilus rutilus. Taxonomy (NCBI): domain Eukaryota; kingdom Metazoa; phylum Chordata; class Actinopteri; order Cypriniformes; family Leuciscidae; genus Rutilus; species Rutilus rutilus. The sequence goes on from JAJAQA010000007.1 coordinate 48,366,768, forward strand.
CTTGTGCCATGTGCTCTCCTGTCAATTGTCTAGCCCCTCCCATCTCGTTACCTGATTATTGATTAATTTGCCCCACCTGCTCCTCGTTACCCTCTTTTGTTGGCCTCCCTATGTAGTCTCCCTGTGTTTGCAGTCCTGTGCTGGTTCGTTGTCCATGTTCCCTCGTGTTTCCAGTTTTGCCAGAGGCCTGTCTTGTTTCCCCCACGGGGAGTTTTTGTTTTGTTTATTTTTATTACTTAATAAAGATCCTTATTTTTCTGCACCTGAATCCTTGCTTCACCATTTACCATTCTGTGACAGTTTTAATATATTTTTTTTTTCACTTTTCAGCTCTGCAGGGTTTTTAATTCCCATTGCACAAATAAAAATAAATAAATAAATGGCCAGGGCTTTATTCACCGATCCTAATGGAAAAATGAAGAAGCATAAATGATGTCCAATGATGTTTGTCGTCGAGGTTTATAACGCCATGCAAGTGAATAATGACAGACATCTTTTCACTCGAATCAAACCAACATGATCGCAGTGTTTAACGTTGAGTGTGTGAATGTGTGTGTTCACAGGAACGAGAGACTGAGATCTCTAAAGCGGCCGCTCGCTTCACTAAAGCACAATTACACAGGAAAATGGAATAAATTATGCAAAACAGGCTTTAACTGCTATTAATGCTGCTGTTTATTCACCAGGCAGGAGCGCAGACGCCGTCCTGTGAGTCTGACGGTCAGGAACACACGAACGTCAGCTTTACACAGAGATAAATGATCTGACTTTTACACAAGCTTTACTCGAGATACGCAGAGTTATACAGATCGCTTGACAGCTTTCACTTTATTTTACAGTGTCCTTGTTACACGTTACCATAGTAATAACAGTAAATTATGCATAATTAACCCTTAACAAAACCCTAATCCTACCCTAACCCTATAGTAAGTACATGTAGTTGCTTAATATTACTCAGTACTTAAATATATAATTACACTGTAACAATGACACCTTAAAATAAAGTGTAACCGTTATTACCCAGTTATTGTAATTACTATATTAAGTGCATAGTACGTGAGGAACAATAAAGTGCTACCGTAATAAACGCTGTAAAGAAGACAAAACACTTTTGTTTAAACATTCCTAAATTAAGAAGTACTTATTTGAGAAGCAAAATTACTTTAGATATTAAGTCTGAATGAAGTGAAATGAATGAAGTGATTAAAACAAGAACAATTATTTGCCAATGGAAACAGAAAAATAATCTTAATTCAAAGGGAAAACAAGATTAAGAAACAGATATTTGTTCTTGTTTTAATCACAAACTCACTTCATTTTGATAAAACATTTTTTTTACTAAAACAAGACTCTCAGGGCCCTATTTTAACGATCTGAAGCGCAAGTATC
>JAJAQA010000007.1:48373156-48430656 GCA_021464565.1 Rutilus rutilus
CTTTATTACAATGGATTCCTATTTAACACAGTCAGATGTTTATGGAAGCTTGTTTCCGCCACAAAAAAAAAAGATAATTGCGACTTTTTATCTCACAATTGCGAGTTTACATCTCGCAATTCTGACTTTTTTTCTCAGAATTGCGAGATATAAAGTCAGAATTGCGTGAAATAAAGTCGCATTGCGTGTTATAAAGTCAGAATTGCGAGATATAAAGTCAGAATTGCGTGAAATAAAGTCGCAATTGCGTGTTATAAAGTCAGAATTGCGAGATATAAAGTCAGAATTGCGTGAAATAAAGTCACAATTGCGTGTTATAAAGTCAGAATTGCGAGATATAAAGTCACAATTGCGTGTTATAAAGTCAGAATTGCGAGATATAAAGTCAGAATTGCATGATATAAAGTCGCAATTGCGTGTTATAAAGTCAGAATTGTGAGATAAACTATTCTGAGAAAAAAAAAAAGTCCGTCTTTTTCCCCCCTTAGAATAGGACTTGAGAAAATATGTCAGAATTGCGAGATATAAACTCGCAATTGCGTGTTATAAAGTCAGAATTGCGTGGTATAGGCCTAAAGTCGCAATTGCGAGAAAAAAAGTCAGAATTCTGACTTTATAACACGCAATTGCGACTTTATTTCACGCAATTCTGACTTTGTATCTTGTAATTCTGAGATAAAAAGTCGCAATTATCATTTATTTATTTTTATTTTGTGGCGGAAACAAGCTTCCATATTGGGGGAAGTGCCAGATAGCCCTTGAAAGATTGGGCCTTATATACTGAGGGTTTAATTACATTATTTTAATAGTCAGTCAGGAACTAAAGTGGGCCGGTCTAAGGCATGAAACTCCAGGGCTGAAAATGAGTCCCAATCCGGCCCTGTTTTATGGAATATTGCACTGTTTATTCTGAATGGTTTATGGGTGCACATCATTATTGTGTTGATAATGTTGAATGAGAATCAGTTCCTCTCTCTGATGATGTGGGCGGGGCTATAACCTGTCACTCACATGAGATCAGCCAATAGCAAACCACAACCATCCAATCAATTCCCCACAGACACAATCAAGCCCCGCCCACATTTGATCTTGTTCCAAAAGTGTTTCACTCGGATATACGACAGGAGAGAAGATGTTGCATATGAGGTAAATCTCTCTTGTTTTAAGAAGACATTGTAACAGGAAAACGGCAACAATGAACAGATTCAGCTCACGTTTGGAGAATCGCTATCAGCACCAGAGACCCAGCCTGGAAATCCAGACCCAAATCTGAAAGATTAATGGTCTGGCGTCGACTAATGAAGCTCGCCCAGCTCGAGGGGCGGCACCAAGCATGCGTTTGAAAATCTCACTGCACGCAATTGGATAACACTACGACCAATCACAACAAGCCCCATACGCTCAGCTACCAGCACAGCTAACTGGTAGATTAGACTCTTGCCGAATCCAGTCGGCAAAACAGCAAAAACGCCCTTCTTGCAAAGGAAGGATTCGAGCGGCGTCTTCTGTTCCTGTTTTAGATAAAAAGCCGAGTCTAACTCGTTCATTGTAGCGGCCAAAGCCGTTTCAAACAACTGGTGTTCATCCAGAGCCATCTTGCAATGTTTACTAATGACTTCGCCGTCACAGCGCTGTCGTCATCTCGCCTCTGGCCCGCCTATATCAGATAACCCGCTGCGATTGGTGCAGCTCGGATACAAGCGCATATTTAATGTATTCAACTTTCAACAAATATTCAACTTGTTTCTGGATTACCAGGGTATCAGAGATCAGCGTCTGAGAGATTCCCTGTTCGCAGCAGTTAGAAAGAGTCAAACGCACTTGAAGAGAACATGATCTCACACACACACACACACACACACACTCACTCATGATTCATGATGCCAGCAGAGGAACTGAAGGAACGAGTGAATATATGCAAATGAGCGATAAACACTTTCTTTGAAGCTTGGCTCCAGGAACCAAAAGCCTCTGAATGTGTGAACTTCAGTGTTATCATCATCCACACACACACACACACACACACACACTCTTCTGCGTTCAGAAACTCGTCACTCGTTCTGTTCTCCAAACCTTGCCATGACACATTGCACAAACAAGAGAGAACCAGTGAAATATTAATAACTGATTGTGTTTGCTTTTTCCTCAAAGCTTTTTGTTTTTCTGTGCAGTTTTTGCAAAGTACAAAAAAAAAAAAAGTTTTGCCAAATAATTCAGTCAGATAAATACACACCTTAACCAAGTTCAGTGGAAACTCATATTTTGATGGTTTAATCGGACTTGTAGGGTCGTTAGGTTCATCCAGGACGTCAAGATAAAGAGCAATTACAACATCAGAACAAGATTCACACACAGATCCTGTTCTTTACTCTTCACACACAGTTCTTGTGTCTCTTATAAGACTTTAAAGATCATGAATGTGGACGAATAAACTCCTGTGTTCAGAGCAGATGCACTGATAGATTCATCGACCAGCCTCAATCAATACACACACACACACACACACACACACACACACACACACACACACACACACACACACACACACACACACACACACACAGCTGAACAAACCCTGCAGCTCCAGTGAGAGTCGAACACACACAATGGGAACATGGATTCCTTTAAGACCTGGAGAAACCGCAGTGAGGAATTCTCTCAATCCCTGAATAAATCCGCACATTCCCGGCGATCAATAGCAGCGCTGTGTATTCTGCTTTCTAAGGGGATCTGGGAAGATTCGTAATGCCTTTAAGCCTTTCCTTCCTCAACATGAATATCACACACTCCCCTCATATCTCCATTCAGGGAAACACACTGCCGGGGATTTGGACACTGCCGAGGAAAAGCACAATCTTATTTCTTTCTGTATCCTGAGCTCAGAAGAAAGCTGTGCTTTAGAGATCACGATGTTCAGCGTCTGTATTAATACTGACACACACTCCGTCTACATGTGTGTGTGTGTGTGTGTGTGTGTGTGTGTGTGTGTGTGTGTGTGTGTGTGTGTGTGTGTGTGTGTGTGTGAGAGAATGGAAGAGGTATTATCAGCACAATATCACAGCGACCAACTCCTGCAACATTCACAATTCAATTCACATTTATTTGTACAGTGCTTTTCACAAAACACATCGTTTCACAGCAGCTTTACAGAAATGTATGAGTCCATATTACAGTTTACAGTGTTCTGATATCAGAGGAGACTGTCTGAGTTATGTATTTCAGAAATGTACATATACAAATCACAGTTAGCTAAAAATGTTTTGATTTAAACATTGTAATAATTTAAGGCAAAACACACCGACTGCTGTGCAAAATAACACGTGTGTGCTTCATCTGAAGATTTACATTTTATATTAATCAGGCTATTCTGAAACTGATAGAAGCTTCACGTGTTTCTTCACAACTTAAGCCGGGCATACACTGTGCGATGTCTGTGCGATTTCAGCAAGGTACCTACTCACACTGAACGAGTAGATCGCATGCAATGTAAAGCCAAAGCTCAGGACTATACGGCCCGAACGTCGAGCTGCGACTTCACCGCTCACACTATACGGCCCGAGCGTCGAGCTGAGACTTCACCGCTCACACTATACGGCCCGAACGTCGAGCTGCGACTTCACCGCTCACACTATACGGCCCGAACGTCGAGCTGCGACTTCACCGCTCACACTATACGGCCCGAGCGTCGAGCTGCGACTTCACCGCTCACACTATACGGTCCGAGCGTCGAGCTGCGACTTCACCGCTCACACTATACGGCCCGAGCGTCGAGCTGCGACTTCACTGCTCACACTATACGGCCCGAGCGTCGAGCTGCGACTTCACCGCTCACACTATACGGCCCGAGCGTCGAGCTGAGACTTCACCGCTCACACTATACGGCCCGAACGTCGAGCTGCGACTTCACCGCTCACACTATACGGCCCGAACGTCGAGCTGCGACTTCACCGCTCACACTATACGGCCCGAGCGTCGAGCTGCGACTTCACCGCTCACACTATACGGTCCGAACGTCGAGCTGCGACTTCACCGCTCACACTATACGGTCCGAGCGTCGAGCTGCGACTTCACCGCTCACACTATACGGTCCGAGCGTCGAGCTGAGACTTCACCGCTCACACTATACGGTCCGAGCGTCGAGCTGCGACTTCACCGCTCACACTATACGGCCCGAACGTCGAGCTGCGACTTCACCGCTCACACTATACGGTCCGAACGTCGAGCTGAGACTTCACCGCTCACACTATACGGCCCGAGCGTCGAGCTGCGACTTCACCGCTCACACTATACGGTCCGAACGTCGAGCTGCGACTTCACCGCTCACACTATACGGTCCGAACGTCGAGCTGAGACTTCACTGCTCACACTATACGGCCCGAGCGTCGAGCTGCGACTTCACCGCTCACACTATACGGTCCGAACGTCGAGCTGAGACTTCACCGCTCACACTATACGGCCCGAGCGTCGAGCTGCGACTTCACCGCTCACACTATACGGTCCGAACGTCGAGCTGCGACTTCACCGCTCACACTATACGGTCCGAACGTCGAGCTGAGACTTCACCGCTCACACTATACGGCCCGAACGTCGAGCTGCGACTTCACCGCTCACACTATACGGTCCGAACGTCGAGCTGCGACTTCACCGCTCACACTATACGGTCCGAACGTCGAGCTGCGACTTCACTGCTCACACTATACGGCCCGAGCGTCGAGCTGCGACTTCACCGCTCACACTATACGGTCCGAGCGCCGAGCTGCGACTTCACCGCTCACACTATACGGCCCGAACGTCGAGCTGCGACTTCACCGCTCACACTATACGGTCCGAACGTCGAGCTGCGACTTCACCGCTCACACTATACGGCCCGAACGTCGAGCTGCGACTTCACCGCTCACACTATACGGCCCGAACGTCGAGCTGCGACTTCACCGCTCACACTATACGGTCCGAGCGTCGAGCTGCGACTTCACCGCTCACACTATACGGCCCGAGCGTCGAGCTGAGACTTCACCGCTCACACTATACGGCCCGAGCGTCGAGCTGCGACTTCACCGCTCACACTATACGGCCCGAGCGTCGAGCTGCGACTTCACCGCTCACACTATACGGCCCGAACGTCGAGCTGCGACTTCACCGCTCACACTATACGGCCCGAACGTCGAGCTGCGACTTCACCGCTCACACTATACGGCCCGAACGTCGAGCTGCGACTTCACCGCTCACACTATACGGCCCGAGCGTCGAGCTGCGACTTCACCGCTCACACTATACGGTCCGAGCGTCGAGCTGCGACTTCACCGCTCACACTATACGGCCCGAGCGTCGAGCTGCGACTTCACTGCTCACACTATACGGCCCGAGCGTCGAGCTGCGACTTCACCGCTCACACTATACGGCCCGAGCGTCGAGCTGAGACTTCACCGCTCACACTATACGGCCCGAACGTCGAGCTGCGACTTCACCGCTCACACTATACGGCCCGATCGTCGAGCTGCGACTTCACCGCTCACACTATACGGCCCGAGCGTCGAGCTGCGACTTCACCGCTCACACTATACGGTCCGAACGTCGAGCTGCGACTTCACCGCTCACACTATACGGTCCGAGCGTCGAGCTGCGACTTCACCGCTCACACTATACGGTCCGAGCGTCGAGCTGAGACTTCACCGCTCACACTATACGGTCCGAGCGTCGAGCTGCGACTTCACCGCTCACACTATACGGCCCGAGCGTCGAGCTGCGACTTCACCGCTCACACTATACGGTCCGAACGTCGAGCTGAGACTTCACCGCTCACACTATACGGCCCGAGCGTCGAGCTGCGACTTCACCGCTCACACTATACGGTCCGAACGTCGAGCTGCGACTTCACCGCTCACACTATACGGTCCGAACGTCGAGCTGAGACTTCACTGCTCACACTATACGGCCCGAGCGTCGAGCTGCGACTTCACCGCTCACACTATACGGTCCGAACGTCGAGCTGAGACTTCACCGCTCACACTATACGGCCCGAGCGTCGAGCTGCGACTTCACCGCTCACACTATACGGTCCGAACGTCGAGCTGCGACTTCACCGCTCACACTATACGGTCCGAACGTCGAGCTGAGACTTCACCGCTCACACTATACGGCCCGAACGTCGAGCTGCGACTTCACCGCTCACACTATACGGTCCGAACGTCGAGCTGCGACTTCACCGCTCACACTATACGGTCCGAACGTCGAGCTGCGACTTCACCGCTCACACTATACGGCCCGAGCGTCGAGCTGCGACTTCACCGCTCACACTATACGGTCCGAGCGCCGAGCTGCGACTTCACCGCTCACACTATACGGCCCGAACGTCGAGCTGCGACTTCACCGCTCACACTATACGGTCCGAACGTCGAGCTGCGACTTCACCGCTCACACTATACGGCCCGAACGTCGAGCTGCGACTTCACCGCTCACACTATACGGCCCGAACGTCGAGCTGCGACTTCACCGCTCACACTATACGGCCCGAGCGTCGAGCTGCGACTTCACCGCTCACACTATACGGTCCGAACGTCGAGCTGCGACTTCACCGCTCACACTATACGGTCCGAGCGTCGAGCTGCGACTTCACCGCTCACACTATACGGTCCGAGCGTCGAGCTGAGACTTCACCGCTCACACTATACGGTCCGAGCGTCGAGCTGCGACTTCACCGCTCACACTATACGGCCCGAACGTCGAGCTGCGACTTCACCGCTCACACTATACGGCCCGAACGTCGAGCTGCGACTTCACCGCTCACACTATACGGCCCGAGCGTCGAGCTGAGACTTCACCGCTCACACTATACGGTCCGAACGTCGAGCTGCGACTTCACCGCTCACACTATACGGTCCGAACGTCGAGCTGAGACTTCACCGCTCACACTATACGGCCCGAGCGTCGAGCTGAGACTTCACCGCTCACACTATACGGCCCGAACGTCGAGCTGAGACTTCACCGCTCACACTATACGGCCCGAGCGTCGAGCTGAGACTTCACCGCTCACACTATACGGTCCGAACGTCGAGCTGAGACTTCACCGCTCACACTATACGGCCCGAGCGTCGAGCTGAGACTTCACCGCTCACACTATACGGCCCGAGCGTCGAGCTGAGACTTCACCGCTCACACTATACGGCCCGAGCGTCGAGCTGAGACTTCACCGCTCACACTATACGGCCCGAACGTCGAGCTGAGACTTCACCGCTCACACTATACGGCCCGAGCGTCGAGCTGAGACTTCACCGCTCACACTATACGGCCCGAACGTCGAGCTGAGACTTCACCGCTCACACTATACGGCCCGAGCGTCGAGCTGAGACTTCACCGCTCACACTATACGGTCCGAACGTCGAGCTGAGACTTCACCGCTCACACTATACGGCCCGAGCGTCGAGCTGCGACTTCACCGCTCACACTATACGGCCCGAGCGTCGAGCTGCGACTTCACCGCTCACACTATACGGTCCGAACGTCGAGCTGCGACTTCACCGCTCACACTATACGGTCCGAACGTCGAGCTGAGACTTCACCGCTCACACTATACGGCCCGAGCGTCGAGCTGCGACTTCACCGCTCACACTATACGGCCCGAGCGTCGAGCTGCGACTTCACCGCTCACACTATACGGTCCGAACGTCGAGCTGCGACTTCACCGCTCACACTATACGGCCCGAGCGCCGAGCTGCGACTTCACCGCTCACACTATACGGCCCGAGCGCCGAGCTGCGACTTCACCGCTCACACTATACGGTCCGAGCGTCGAGCTGCGACTTCACTGCTCACACTATACGGTCCGAACGTCGAGCTGCGACTTCACCGCTCACACTATACGGCCCGAGCGTCGAGCTGCGACTTCACTGCTCACACTATACGGCCCGAACGTCGAGCTGCGACTTCACCGCTCACACTATACGGTCCGAACGTCGAGCTGCGACTTCACCGCTAACACTATACGGCCCGAGCGTCGAGCTGCGACTTCACTGCTCACACTATACGGCCCGAACGTCGAGCTGCGACTTCACCGCTCACACTATACGGTCCGAACGTCGAGCTGCGACTTCACCGCTCACACTATACGGCCCGAACGTCGAGCTGCGACTTCACTGCTCACACTATACGGCCCGAACGTCGAGCTGCGACTTCACCGCTCACACTATACGGTCCGAACGTCGAGCTGCGACTTCACCGCTCACACTATACGGCCCGAGCGTCGAGCTGCGACTTCACTGCTCACACTATACGGCCCGAACGTCGAGCTGCGACTTCACCGCTCACACTATACGGTCCGAACGCCGAGCTGCGACTTCACCGCTCACACTATACGGCCCGAGCGTCGAGCTGCGACTTCACCGCTCACACTATACGGTCCGAACGTCGAGCTGCGACTTCACCGCTAACACTATACGGCCCGAGCGTCGAGCTGCGACTTCACTGCTCACACTATACGGCCCGAACGTCGAGCTGCGACTTCACCGCTCACACTATACGGCCCGAACGTCGAGCTGCGACTTCACCGCTCACACTATACGGCCCGAACGTCGAGCTGCGACTTCACCGCTCACACTATACGGTCCGAACGTCGAGCTGAGACTTCACCGCTAACACTATACGGCCCGAGCGTCGAGCTGCGACTTCACCGCTAACACTATACGGTCCGAACGTCGAGCTGCGACTTCACCGCTCACACTATACGGCCCGAACGTCGAGCTGCGACTTCACCGCTCACACTATACGGTCCGAACGTCGAGCTGAGACTTCACCGCTAACACTATACGGTCCGAACGTCGAGCTGCGACTTCACCGCTAACACTATACGGCCCGAGCGTCGAGCTGCGACTTCACTGCTCACACTATACGGCCCGAACGTCGAGCTGCGACTTCACCGCTCACACTATACGGTCCGAACGCCGAGCTGCGACTTCACCGCTCACACTATACGGCCCGAGCGTCGAGCTGCGACTTCACCGCTCACACTATACGGTCCGAACGTCGAGCTGCGACTTCACCGCTAACACTATACGGCCCGAGCGTCGAGCTGCGACTTCACTGCTCACACTATACGGCCCGAACGTCGAGCTGCGACTTCACCGCTCACACTATACGGCCCGAACGTCGAGCTGCGACTTCACCGCTCACACTATACGGCCCGAACGTCGAGCTGCGACTTCACCGCTCACACTATACGGTCCGAACGTCGAGCTGCGACTTCACCGCTAACACTATACGGCCCGAGCGTCGAGCTGCGACTTCACCGCTCACACTATACGGTCCGAGCGTCGAGCTGAGACTTCACTGCTCACACTATACGGCCCGAGCGTCGAGCTGCGACTTCACTGCTCACACTATACGGCCCGAACGTCGAGCTGCGACTTCACCGCTCACACTATACGGCCCGAACGTCGAGCTGCGACTTCACTGCTCACACTATACGGCCCGAGCGTCGAGCTGCGACTTCACTGCTCACACTATACGGCCCGAGCGTCGAGCTGCGACTTCACTGCTCACACTATACGGTCCGAGCGTCGAGCTGCGACTTCACCGCTCACACTATACGGTCCGAACGTCGAGCTGCGACTTCACCGCTCACACTATACGGTCCGAGCGTCGAGCTGAGACTTCACTGCTCACACTATACGGTCCGAGCGTCGAGCTGCGACTTCACTGCTCACACTATACGGCCCGAACGTCGAGCTGCGACTTCACCGCTCACACTATACGGTCCGAGCGTCGAGCTGAGACTTCACTGCTCACACTATACGGTCCCGAGCGTCGAGCTGCGACTTCACTGCTCACACTATACGGCCCGAGCGTCGAGCTGCGACTTCACCGCTCACACTATACGGTCCGAGCGTCGAGCTGAGACTTCACTGCTCACACTATACGGTCCGAGCGTCGAGCTGCGACTTCACTGCTCACACTATACGGCCCGAACGTCGAGCTGCGACTTCACCGCTCACACTATACGGCCCGAACGTCGAGCTGCGACTTCACTGCTCACACTATACGGCCCGAGCGTCGAGCTGCGACTTCACTGCTCACACTATACGGCCCGAGCGTCGAGCTGCGACTTCACTGCTCACACTATACGGTCCGAGCGTCGAGCTGCGACTTCACCGCTCACACTATACGGTCCGAACGTCGAGCTGCGACTTCACCGCTCACACTATACGGCCCGAGCGTCGAGCTGCGACTTCACTGCTCACACTATACGGCCCGAACGTCGAGCTGCGACTTCACCGCTCACACTATACGGTCCGAACGTCGAGCTGCGACTTCACCGCTCACACTATACGGTCCGAACGTCGAGCTGCGACTTCACCGCTAACACTATACGGCCCGAGCGTCGAGCTGCGACTTCACCGCTCACACTATACGGTCCGAACGTCGAGCTGCGACTTCACCGCTCACACTATACGGTCCGAACGTCGAGCTGCGACTTCACCGCTAACACTATACGGCCCGAGCGTCGAGCTGCGACTTCACCGCTCACACTATACGGCCCGAACGTCGAGCTGCGACTTCACCGCTCACACTATACGGTCCGAACGTCGAGCTGCGACTTCACCGCTCACACTATACGGTCCGAACGTCGAGCTGCGACTTCACCGCTAACACTATACGGCCCGAGCGTCGAGCTGCGACTTCACCGCTCACACTATACGGTCCGAACGTCGAGCTGCGACTTCACCGCTCACACTATACGGCCCGAACGTCGAGCTGCGACTTCACCGCTCACACTATACGGTCCGAACGTCGAGCTGCGACTTCACCGCTCACACTATACGGCCCGAACGCCGAGCTGCGACTTCACCGCTCACACTATACGGTCCGAACGTCGAGCTGCGACTTCACCGCTCACACTATACGGTCCGAACGTCGAGCTGCGACTTCACCGCTCACACTATACGGTCCGAACGTCGAGCTGCGACTTCACCGCTAACACTATACGGCCCGAGCGTCGAGCTGCGACTTCACCGCTCACACTATACGGTCCGAACGTCGAGCTGCGACTTCACCGCTCACACTATACGGTCCGAACGTCGAGCTGCGACTTCACCGCTCACACTATACGGCCCGAACGTCGAGCTGCGACTTCACCGCTAACACTATACGGCCCGAGCGTCGAGCTGCGACTTCACCGCTCACACTATACGGCCCGAACGTCGAGCTGCGACTTCACCGCTCACACTATACGGTCCGAACGTCGAGCTGCGACTTCACCGCTCACACTATACGGCCCGAACGCCGAGCTGCGACTTCACCGCTCACACTATACGGCCCGAACGTCGAGCTGCGACTTCACCGCTCACACTATACGGTCCGAACGTCGAGCTGCGACTTCACCGCTCACACTATACGGTCCGAACGTCGAGCTGCGACTTCACCGCTAACACTATACGGCCCGAGCGTCGAGCTGCGACTTCACCGCTCACACTATACGGTCCGAACGTCGAGCTGCGACTTCACCGCTCACACTATACGGCCCGAACGTCGAGCTGCGACTTCACCGCTCACACTATACGGACCGAACGTCGAGCTGCGACTTCACCGCTCACACTATACGGCCCGAACGCCGAGCTGCGACTTCACCGCTCACACTATACGGTCCGAACGTCGAGCTGAGACTTCACCGCTCACACTATACGGCCCGAGCGTCGAGCTGCGACTTCACCGCTCACACTATACGGTCCGAACGTCGAGCTGCGACTTCACCGCTAACACTATACGGCCCGAGCGTCGAGCTGCGACTTCACCGCTCACACTATACGGCCCGAGCGTCGAGCTGCGACTTCACCGCTCACACTATACGGCCCGAACGTCGAGCTGCGACTTCACCGCTCACACTATACGGCCCGAACGTCGAGCTGAGACTTCACTGCTCACACTATACGGCCCGAACGTCGAGCTGCGACTTCACTGCTCACACTATACGGCCCGAACGTCGAGCTGCGACTTCACTGCTCACACTATACGGCCCGAACGTCGAGCTGCGACTTCACTGCTCACACTATACGGCCCGAGCGTCGAGCTGCGACTTCACTGCTCACACTATACGGCCCGAACGTCGAGCTGCGACTTCACTGCTCACACTATACGGCCCGAACGTCGAGCTGCGACTTCACCGCTCACACTATACGGCCCGAGCGTCGAGCTGCGACTTCACTGCTCACACTATACGGCCCGAACGTCGAGCTGCGACTTCACTGCTCACACTATACGGCCCGAACGTCGAGCTGCGACTTCACTGCTCACACTATACGGTCCGAACGCCGAGCTGCGACTTCACTGCTCACACTATACGGTCCGAGCGTCGAGCTGCGACTTCACTGCTCACACTATACGGCCCGAACGTCGAGCTGCGACTTCACTGCTCACACTATACGGCCCGAGCGTCGAGCTGCGACTTCACTGCTCACACTATACGGTCCGAACGCCGAGCTGCGACTTCACTGCTCACACTATACGGTCCGAGCGTCGAGCTGCGACTTCACTGCTCACACTATACGGCCCGAACGTCGAGCTGCGACTTCACCGCTCACACTATACGGTCCGAGCGTCGAGCTGCGACTTCACTGCTCACACTATACGGTCCGAGCGTCGAGCTGCGACTTCACCGCTCACACTATACGGTCCGAACGCCGAGCTGCGACTTCACTGCTCACACTATACGGTCTGAGCGTCGAGCTGCGACTTCACCGCTCACACTATACGGTCCGAGCGTCGAGCTGCGACTTCACCGCTCACACTATACGGTCCGAGCGTCGAGCTGCGACTTCACTGCTCACACTATACGGTCCGAGCGTCGAGCTGCGACTTCACTGCTCACACTATACGGCCCGAACGTCGAGCTGCGACTTCACCGCTCACACTATACGGCCCGAACGTCGAGCTGCGACTTCACTGCTCACACTATACGGCCCGAGCGTCGAGCTGCGACTTCACTGCTCACACTATACGGTCCGAGCGTCGAGCGTCGACTTCACTGCTCACACTATACGGCCCGAACGTCGAGCTGCGACTTCACTGCTCACACTATACATGTGAAATATGCGCGAATCAGCGTGATAAACCTTCGTGCCGGGTTGCACCTATAGCAGGGTTCTCAAGTCTCACGCATTGGCCGTGAGACACACGCAATTCAACCAGTGCACACGCTCACACGCCACACCGTGTATTTCTCACGCTGAAAAGGCAATGCCAACCAAGTTGTCCTGCAAGCTTTATATATAACGTTGTATACGAGGCGCAGGCACACAAACTGAAGTTTCCTGGCGCCAGCAAGTATCTCGGCCAGACTGCGTTCGTTACTAGGCAACATAGATGCGCGAACACACGAAAGTTGACGGAACATTCTCGGCCACCGTACGTTCGTTACTAGGTAACCAACAACATCGCGCGAACACACGTCGTAATGGAGAAGGTAAGTTGGAAGAAAGCTCGTCTAACATTTTTAGGCTAGAACATTTAATATATAGCCCATCGTATACATTATTATTGATGCAGTCAAAAACTCTACAACTACTTTGCAACCAGGCCAGAAGCTTTAGCTCAGTTTGGCTAGCTTACATTATCTGAAACTAAGGGAAATGTTAGTGGGTATGGGAAGGAATGAAGATGTATTTCTTCATTTTATTTGAAATATTATATAATTTTATATATTATACTGTATTAATAGTCTTTCTAGTTACATTAAGGCTACATGTATTAAAGCAGATTTCTCTGGGTAGTATTTTAATTTAAATGTCTGGCATCGAGCCACAGTCCTTCAAGTGGGAGCCCCCTACCCCTGTTATCAAGGCATCAAAATGTGCAACAAACACTTACAACACAAAACACATTTCATAAGCTGGAGTGTGTACTCTTGTGTACACACACACACACACACACACACACACACACACAAACACACACACACACACACACACACACACACACACACACACACACACACACACATACACACACACCTTAATACTCTAATATGTCATTTGTTCACAATATCCCACCACAGAATAAATCATTATACCATTTCAACTAGACACATTCAAAATGCAAAAAGATTTGTTTTTCCAAACTGTTTGGAGCAATTTGTTATATTTTTGTAATTTTTGTATATTTGTAATTTTGAAATATAACATTAAAGAGTATATTTGATGTGATGAATTGCTCTGACATTTATCAGATTTACCAATTGTTATAATTTCAATTTGTGCTGGTTAATCATGAATGGGTCAAATTGGGGGGTGGGGCTCCATTAGGGCTCCTCCCCTAACCGCATGTGATCTCACTCCAAGCTTTTGATAAAACTTGAGAACCCTGCTATAGACGATATCATGTGTCCAGAGATATTGTCAAAACAAGCATCAGCTATCAATATCAAGATGATTTAGCATTTCCAATTTATGTATTAAATTATTATTAGTATTATTGTATATTATTATTATTATTAGGGAAGGCTACTTTTATTATTAAAGTGATAGGCTGTTAAACCGCAAAACCAACGCGCTGTGAGGATAATAAAATACCACACAGAAGCTTTACTCCTCCTCACTGAAAATTGTCTAAAACATTTAGGTCGATTACAATGAATTATAGGCATATAATTAATTATTAACCATATACAATATGTCCGAACACAAACAGCTTTATTTCAAAAACATTGTTTAACAAATTAATAAAAGAAGCAAAGTGTACATCGCAGATGGCTTGGAAGAAGTGGGTAATGGTTAATCCATTTTGCAACACGAACTGGAGGTAAGCAACAATAATGTGTAGCTAGTTTGACCTACAGAACTTAAAGATCTCCCTCTTTTTTTCTTTTTTTTTTGCTGCAGATGAAATGGTGAAACTTCTGTTTTCACGCAGGCGCAGTGAGGGGAAAACACTGAGTTTAGGGCAATCGGTTCGTATCTCTGCTTCAACTGCGCGATATAGTCACGAGGAGCAACCAAAATTTCTAACATGCCAGAAATTCATCCGACCATCCGACTGCCGGTCGGGAGAGGTTAATCGGCTCTCGTTTCCCCCTGTACACTGCACAACAAACGACGCACGACAAAGCTGAAAATCGGCCCGACCCGAAACAGAGTCGCACGACACGAGTCAGAATTCGGCTCAAAATCGGACGAAAATCGCACAGTGTATGCCCGCCTTTAAGCCAACAGCAATGAACATTTAACTCCAGCGCTTCTGTCTATTAAATATATCGACCGATCAGAGCACGTTTACAGATGAGTAAAAGTCCAGAAAACTATCAGCAGAAACACACACAAACTCACAGCTCTTCACCGCAACACGCCAAAATAAAAGCCCAGAAAAATATCAGCAGAAACACACACAAACTCACAGCTCTTCACCGCAACACGCCAAAATAAAAGTCCAGAAAACTATCAGCAGAAACACACACACTCACAGCTCTTCACCGCAACACACCAAAATAAAAGCCCAGAAAACTATCAGCAGAAACACACACAAACTCACAGCTCTTCACCGCAACACGCCAAAATAAAAGCCCAGAAAAATATCAGCAGAAACACACACAAACTCACAGCTCTTCACCGCAACACGCCAAAATAAAAGTCCAGAAAACTATCAGCAGAAACACACACACTCACAGCTCTTCACCGCAACACACCAAAATAAAAGCCCAGAAAACTATCAGCAGAAACACACACAAACTCACAGCTCTTCACCGCAACACGCCAAAATAAAAGTCCAGAAAACTATCAGCAGAAACACACACAAACTCACAGCTCTTCACCGCAACACACCAAACTAAAAGCCCAGAAAACTATTGGCAGAAACACACACACACTCACAGCTCTTCACCGCAACACGCCAAAATAAAAGTCCAGAAAACTATCAGCAGAAACACACACAAACTCACAGCTCTTCACCGCAACACACCAAAATAAAAGCCCAGAAAACTATCAGCAGAAACACACACAAACTCACAGCTCTTCACCGCAACACACCAAAATAAAAGCCCAGAAAACTATTGGCAGAAACACACACACACTCACAGCTCTTCACCGCAACACGCCAAAATAAAAGTCCAGAAAACTATCAGCAGAAACACACAAACTCACAGCTCTTCACCGCAACACGCCAAAATAAAAGCCCAGAAAACTATCAGCAGAAACACACACAAACTCACAGCTCTTCACCGCAACACACCAAACTAAAAGCCCAGAAAACTATCAGCAGAAACACACAAACTCACAGCTCTTCACCGCAACACGCCAAAATAAAAGCCCAGAAAACTATCAGCAGAAACACACACAAACTCACAGCTCTTCACCGCAACACACCAAAATAAAAGTCCAGAAAACTATCAGCAGAAACACACACAAACTCACAGCTCTTCACCGCAACACGCCAAAATAAAAGTCCAGAAAACTATCAGCAGAAACACACAAACTCACAGCTCTTCACCGCAACACGCCAAAATAAAAGCCCAGAAAACTATCAGCAGAAACACACACAAACTCACAGCTCTTCACCGCAACACACCAAACTAAAAGCCCAGAAAACTATTGGCAGAAACACACACACACTCACAGCTCTTCACCGCAACACGCCAAAATAAAAGTCCAGAAAACTATCAGCAGAAACACACACAAACTCACAGCTCTTCACCGCAACACACCAAAATAAAAGCCCAGAAAACTATCAGCAGAAACACACACAAACTCACAGCTCTTCACCGCAACACACCAAACTAAAAGCCCAGAAAACTATTGGCAGAAACACACACACACTCACAGGTCTTCACCGCAACACGCCAAAATAAAAGTCCAGAAAACTATCAGCAGAAACACACACAAACTCACAGCTCTTCACCGCAACACACCAAAATAAAAGCCCAGAAAACTATCAGCAGAAACACACACAAACTCACAGCTCTTCACCGCAACACGCCAAAATAAAAGTCCAGAAAACTATCAGCAGAAACACACACAAACTCACAGCTCTTCACCGCAACACGCAAAAATAAAAGTCCAGAAAACTATCAGCAGAAACACACACAAACTCACAGCTCTTCACCGCAACACACCAAACTAAAAGCCCAGAAAACTATTGGCAGAAACACACACACACTCACAGCTCTTCACCGCAACACGCCAAAATAAAAGTCCAGAAAACTATCAGCAGAAACACACACAAACTCACAGCTCTTCACCGCAACACACCAAAATAAAAGCCCAGAAAACTATCAGCAGAAACACACACAAACTCACAGCTCTTCACCGCAACACACCAAAATAAAAGCCCAGAAAACTATCAGCAGAAACACACACACACTCACAGCTCTTCACCGCAACACACCAAAATAAAAGTCCAGAAAACTATCAGCAGAAACACACACACACTCACAGCTCTTCACCGCAACACGCCAAAATAAAAGTCCAGAAAACTATCAGCAGAAACACACACAAACTCACAGCTCTTCACCGCAACACGCCAAAATAAAAGCCCAGAAAAATATCAGCAGAAACACACACAAACTCACAGCTCTTCACCGCAACACGCCAAAATAAAAGTCCAGAAAACTATCAGCAGAAACACACACACAAACTCACAGCTCTTCACCGCAACACGCTAAAATAAAAGCCCAGAAAACTATCAGCAGAAACACACACAAACTCACAGCTCTTCACCGCAACACACCAAAATAAAAGTACAGAAAACTATTGGCAGAAACACACACACACACACAGCTCTTCACCGCAACACGCCAAAATAAAAGTCCAGAAAACTATCAGCAGAAACACACACACACTCACAGCTCTTCACCGCAACACGCCAAAATAAAAGCCCAGAAAAATATCAGCAGAAACACACACAAACTCACAGCTCTTCACTGCAACACGCCAAAATAAAAGTCCAGAAAACTATCAGCAGAAACACACACACAAACTCACAGCTCTTCACCGCAACACGCCAAAATAAAAGCCCAGAAAACTATCAGCAGAAACACACACAAACTCACAGCTCTTCACCGCAACACACCAAAATAAAAGTCCAGAAAACTATCGGCAGAAACACACACACACACAGCTCTTCACCGCAACACGCCAAAATAAAAGTCCAGAAAACTATCAGTAGAAACACACACACACTCACAGCTCTTCACCGCAACACGCCAAAATAAAAGCCCAGAAAAATATCAGCAGAAACACACACAAACTCACAGCTCTTCACTGCAACACGCCAAAATAAAAGTCCAGAAAACTATCAGCAGAAACACACACACAAACTCACAGCTCTTCACCGCAACACGCCAAAATAAAAGCCCAGAAAACTATCAGCAGAAACACACACAAACTCACAGCTCTTCACCGCAACACACCAAAATAAAAGCCCAGAAAACTATCGGCAGAAACACACACACACTCACAGCTCTTCACCGCAACACGCCAAAATAAAAGCCCAGAAAACTATCAGCAGACACACACACACTCACAGCTCTTCACCGCAACACGCCAAAATAAACGTCCAGAAAACTATCAGCAGAAACACACAAAAACTCACAGCTCTTCACCGCAACACGCCAAAATAAAAGCCCAGAAAAGTATCAGCAGAAACACACACAAACTCACAGCTCTTCACCGCAACACACCAAAATAAAAGCCCAGAAAACTATCAGCAGAAACACACACAGTCACAGCTCTTCACCGCAACACACCAAAATAAAAGCCCAGAAAACTATCAGCAGAAACACACACACACTCACAGCTCTTCACCGCAACACGCCAAAATAAAAGTCCAGAAAACAATCAGCAGAAACACACAAAAACTCACAGCTCTTCACCGCAACACGCCAAAATAAAAGTTCAGAAAACTATCAGCAGAAACACACAAACTCACAGCTCTTCACCGCAACACGCCAAAATAAAAGTCCAGAAAACTATCAGCAGAAACACACAAAAACTCACAGCTCTTCACCACAACACGCCAAAATAAAAGTCCAGAAAACTATCAGCAGAAACACACAAAAACTCACAGCTCTTCACCGCAACACACCAAAATAAAAGCCCAGAAAAATATCAGCAGAAACACACACACACTCACAGCTCTTTACCACAACACGCCAAAATAAAAGCCCAGAAAACTATCAGCAGAAACACACACAAACTCACAGCTCTTCACCGCAACACGCCAAAATAAAAGTCCAGAAAACTATCAGCAGAAACACACACACAAACTCACAGCTCTTCACCGCAACACGCCAAAATAAAAGCCCAGAAAACTATCAGCAGAAACACACAAAAACTCACAGCTCTTCACCGCAACACACCAAAATAAAAGCCCAGAAAACTATCAGCAGAAACACACACAAACTCACAGCTCTTCACCGCAACACACCAAAATAAAAGCCCAGAAAACTATCAGCAGAAACACACACACTCACAGCTCTTCACCGCAACACGCCAAAATAAAAGCCCAGAAAACTATCAGCAGAAACACACAAACTCACAGCTCTTCACCGCAACACACCAAAATAAAAGCCCAGAAAACTATCAGCAGAAACACACACAAACTCACAGCTCTTCACCGCAACACACCAAAATAAAAGCCCAGAAAACTATCAGCAGAAACACACACACTCACAGCTCTTCACCGCAACACGCCAAAATAAAAGTCCAGAAAACTATCAGCAGAAACACACACAAACTCACAGCTCTTCACCGCAACACACCAACATAAAAGTCCAGAAAACTATCAGCAGAAACACACACAAACTCACAGCTCTTCACCGCAACACACCAAAATAAAAGCCCAGAAAACTATCAGCAGAAACACACACACTCACAGCTCTTCACCGCAACACACCAAAATAAAAGCCCAGAAAACTATCAGCAGAAACACACAAACTCACAGCTCTTCACCGCAACACACCAAAATAAAAGTCCAGAAAACTATCGGCAGAAACACACACACACTCACAGCTCTTCACCGCAACACGCCAAAATAAAAGTCCAGAAAACTATCAGCAGAAACACACACACACACACACACAGCTCTTCACCGCAACACACCAAAATAAAAGCCCAGAAAACTATCGGCAGAAACACACACACACTCACAGCTCTTCACCGCAACACACCAAAATAAAAGCCCAGAAAACTATCAGCAGAAACACACAAACTCACAGCTCTTCACCGCAACACGCCAAAATAAAAGTCCAGAAAACTATCAGCAGACACACACACACTCACAGCTCTTCACCGCAACACGCCAAAATAAAAGTCCAGAAAACTATCGGCAGAAACACACACACACACACAGCTCTTCACCGCAACACACCAAAATAAAAGTCCAGAAAACTATCGGCAGAAACACACACACACTCACAGCTCTTCACCGCAACACGCCAAAATAAAAGTCCAGAAAACAATCAGCAGAAACACACAAAAACTCACAGCTCTTCACCGCAACACGCCAAAATAAAAGTTCAGAAAACTATCAGCAGAAACACACAAACTCACAGCTCTTCACCGCAACACACCAAAATAAAAGTCCAGAAAACTATCAGCAGAAACACACACACACTCACAGCTCTTCACCGCAACACACCAAAATAAAAGCCCAGAAAACTGTCAGCAGAAACACACACACACTCACAGCTCTTCACCGCAACACACCAAAATAAAAGCCCAGAAAACTGTCAGCAGAAACACACACAAACTCACAGCTCTTCACTGCAACACGCCAAAATAAAAGCCCAGAAAACTATCAGCAGAAACACACACAAACTCACAGCTCTTCACCGCAACACACCAAAATAAAAGCCCAGAAAACTATCAGCAGAAACACACACAAACTCACAGCTCTTCACCGCAACACACCAAAATAAAAGCCCAGAAAACTATCAGCAGAAACACACACAAACTCACAGCTCTTCACCGCAACACACCAAAATAAAAGCCCAGAAAACTATCAGCAGAAACACACACAAACTCACAGCTCTTCACCGCAACACGCCAAAATAAAAGTCTAGAAAACTATCAGCAGACACACACACACTCACAGCTCTTCACCGCAACAGGCCAAAATAAAAGTTCAGAAAACTATAAAGAATAGAATAGACTTTAATTGTCATTGTGCAGTAGAACCATACAATGAAATTTGCTTGTGCAGCCTCTAAAACAATACTCACGTTCATATAAACACACAATAAATAAGATGAGAATAAATAAATATATAAAACATTCACAGGGCATCCAACATTACACTGAAGTCACATTGCATAAAATCCCTATCTAGAAAGTACAACTGTGCTGGAAGTCCAGAAACACACACAAACTCACAGCTCTTCACCGCAACACGCCAAAATAAAAGTTAATTAAACTAACAGTATGACCACACACACACACTCACAGCTCTTCACTGCAACACACCAAAATAAAAGTTCAGAAAACTGTCAGCAGAAACACACACACACTCACAGCTCTTCACCGCAACACGCCAAAATAAAAGTCTAGAAAACTATCAGCAGAAACACACACACACTCACAGCTCTTCACCGCAACACGCCAAAATAAAAGTCTAGAAAACTATCAGCAGACACACACACACACTCACAGCTCTTGACCGCAACACACCAAAATAAAAGTCCAGAAAACTATCAGCAGAAACACACAAACTCACAGCTCTTCACCGCAACACGCCAAAATAAAAGTCCAGAAAACTATCAGCAGAAACACACACACAAACTCACAGCTCTTCACCGCAACACGCCAAAATAAAAGTCCAGAAAACGATCAGAAGAAACACACACACACACACTCACAGATCTTCACTGCAACACGCCAAAATAAAAGTCTAGAAAACTATCAGCAGACACACACACACTCACAGCTCTTCACCGCAACACGCCAAAATAAAAGTCCAGAAAACTATCAGCAGAAACACACACACACTCACAGCTCTTCACCGCAACACGCCAAAATAAAAGTCCAGAAAACTATCAGCAGAAACACACACACACTCACAGCTCTTCACCGCAACACGCCAAAATAAAAGTCTAGAAAACTATCAGCAGAAACACACACACACTCACAGCTCTTCACCGCAACACGCCAAAATAAAAGTCCAGAAAACTATCAGCAGAAACACACACACACTCACAGCTCTTCACCGCAACACGCCAAAATAAAAGTCCAGAAAACTATCAGCAGAAACACACACACACTCACAGCTCTTCACCGCAACACGCCAAAATAAAAGTCCAGAAAACTATCAGCAGAAACACACACTCACAGCTCTTCACCGCAACACGCCAAAATAAAAGTCTAGAAAACTATCAGCAGAAACACACACTCACAGCTCTTCACCGCAACATGCCAAAATAAAAGTCTAGAAAACTATTAGCAGAAACACACACAAACTCACAGCTCTTCACCGCAACACGCCAAAATAAAAGTTCATTAAACTAACAGTATGACCACACACACACACTCACAGCTCTTCACCGCAACACACCAAAATGAAAGTTCAGAAAACTGTCAGCAGAAACACACACACACTCACAGCTCTTCACCGCAACACACCAAAATAAAAGTTCAGAACACTATCAGCAGAAACACACACACACTCACAGCTCTTCACCGCAACACGCCAAAATAAAAGTCTAGAAAACTATCAGCAGACACACACACACTCACAGCTCTTCACCGCAACACGCCAAAATAAAAGTCCAGAAAACTATCAGCAGAAACACACACACACACACACACACTCACAGCTCTTCACCGCAACACGCCAAAATAAAAGTTCAGAAAACTATCAGCAGAAACACACACACACTCACAGCTCTTCACCGCAACACTCCAAAATAAAAGTCTAGAAAACTATCAGCAGAAACACACACACTCACAGCTCTTCACCGCAACACGCCAAAATAAAAGTCCAGAAAACTATCAGCAGAAACACACACACACACACTCACAGCTCTTCACCGCAACACTCCAAAATAAAAGTCTAGAAAACTATCAGCAGACACACACACAGTCACAGCTCTTCACCGCAACACTCCAAAATAAAAGTCTAGAAAACTATCAGCAGAAACACACACACACTCACAGCTCTTCACCGCAACACGCCAAAATAAAAGTCCAGAAAACTATCAGCAGAAACACACACACACTCACAGCTCTTCACCGCAACACGCCAAAATAAAAGCCCAGAAAACTATCAGCAGAAACACACACACACTCACAGCTCTTCACCGCAACACGCCAAAATAAAAGTCCAGAAAACTATCAGCAGAAACACACACACACACACACACTCACAGCTCTTCACCGCAACACGCCAAAATAAAAGCCCAGAAAACTATCAGCAGAAACACACACACACTCACAGCTCTTCACCGCAACACGCCAAAATAAAAGCCCAGAAAACTATCAGCAGACACACACAAACTCACAGCTCTTCACCGCAACACGCCAAAATAAAAGTCTAGAAAACTATCGGCAGACACACACACACACACACACTCACAGCTCTTCACCGCAACACGCCAAAATAAAAGTCTAGAAAACTATCGGCAGACACACACACACACACACACACACACACACACACACACACTCACAGCTCTTCACCGCAACACGCCAAAATAAAAGTCTAGAAAACTATCGGCAGACACACACACACACACACACACACACACACACACACACACTCACAGCTCTTCACCGCAACACTCCAAAATAAAAGCCCAGAAAACTATCAGCAGACACACACACACTCACAGCTCTTCACCGCAACACACCAAAATAAAAGTTCAGAAAACTATCGGCAGACACACACACAAACTCACAGCTCTTCACCGCAACATGCCAAAATAAAGCAATAAATGCTCTGTTTCAAGAAATTGTTATATTTTCATTTGGTTACATTTTAAAATATTCATTAGAAACCAAATGCAGAAAAAAAAAGAAGAAAAAAACAGGATTTAGTGAAAAATATTGCACATTCTGCTGTAACGTAACTTATATTTTCATTTGGTTTAGACTGATTAGAAAAGGATTCCAGAATTTTTTTCAAAAGTCTATTATGCAGCCCTTTCACAAAATAAAAATGTTCTGTTTAAAGGAATTGTTATATTTTCATTTGGTTACATTTTAATATATCCATTAGAAACAGAATCCAGAAAAAAAAAAAAAAAACAGAATTTGGGGGTAAATATAACACATTCTGCTCTGCGGAGTATTTCTGTCTATCCAAAACAAACAAATCACAGTTTAGTTTGACCCTGAGCAGCAGGGGTCGTAGAGGTCAAGAGGTAGCGAGACCTGGGCTCTCATCGGCCTCGTCTCATTCCCTGAGACCCCTGACTGACACACACAATGAGCTCTTTCAGACACCGGCCCCCATATGCCGGAGCCCATAAAGGCCCAATCTGTCCCTCTATTGTCCAGCCACCCGTCCCGACAGCAGGGCCACAGTCACACACACACACCCCTGAGGAGATGCATCAACACACACACACCCCTGAGGAGACGCATCAACACAGTCACACACACTCCTGAGGAGACGCATGAATCACCGGCGCAGCTGCAAACACACACACACACACACTCTCGCTGATATAATGCCTGATCCATGAGTTCTGATCACAGATTAACCATATGCTGCATCCACATGATGCTCTCTCGCTTTCAGACAAACCTCTAAACATTCTGTATCAAAGATACGTTCACTGGAGAAGCAAAACTACTTGTGACCCATAAAACCGCAAACTTTTAATTTGATTTTGTCAAAAGTACGATTTTTAATGTTTTTAAAAGAAGTCTCTTCTGTCCACCAAGGCTTCATTTATTTGATTTAAAAATAAAGGTTTTCTATTTTAATATCTTTTAAACAATAATTGATTCCTGTGATCAGAACTGAATCTTCAACATCATTACCCCCCCCCCCCCCCCCCCCCCACACACACACCCCCACTCACCCACAAAAAAATATATATATATAAATAAAAAAATGTATTATCTTAAATCTTACCGATCCAAACCTTTGGACTGGTAGTGTATTTTTAGTCTGAAATGCGAGTGAACCGCTGGCCCTGCATTAACCTGAAGAGAGCTGCGTTAACACATCAGACAGAGAGAGAGAGAGAATATTAAATAATGAATATTAAACACATCCTCCCCTGCAGCTTTGCATAAGGTCAAAGGTCGCTGTGTCTGAAGGCTCGCTCTGAGACCCGCTGCATCACATGCGCTGACTTTGCTAATGAGAGTTTATTTCACCCCACAGGCTGTTGATTAAAGCCACTAATTAGTATTATTCATGTGCGTGTGTGTGTGTGTGTGTGTGTGTGTGTGTGTGTGTGTGTGTGTGTGTGTGTGTGTGTGTGTGTGTGTGTGTGTGTGTGTGTGTGTGTGTGTGTGTGTGTGTGTGTGAGTGAGTCTGACCGATGGCCCGAGTGCATACGAGCTGATGAGGAGCGTGTCCTTCATCATGAACTCTGTGATCACGATCAGACATCATGTGACGTGTTCTTCATACAAACAATCAAAACTCTTCGCGTGTCGGTCAAAAATGACTTAATTTTTTATTTTATTTCAATGAAATTAATGCACTATATTTTAGTTCGGTAATGTATTTTTATTTAATATTTTTTATTTTTAGGGGATTTTATGGTACTAAATTATGTTTACGCTGTATTTATAATCCATTTCTTCACTTTTTGAGCATAGACCTGAACATTAAATGTCCAACTTTAAACTGTGGTAAATCTTGAACGCTTTAGAGCGACAGACTGAAGTTTGATCTCTTTACAAACACATGGCAGATTATTGATGAAAACTTTTTAAAAAGTGAACTTAAAAAAAGTTATCGAATTTTACGTTTATTGTTATGTAAAATACTTTTTTACATTTTTATATTAAGTATATATTTTCAAAAACATGTTTTACTCTAAAACGGAGAAAATCAAAGCCATAAATCGGTTGATATCTCCAAAGCTGGTCTCTCAGTGAGATGTTGTTCGGCTGCAGTACCAAACGCTTCCACTAGAGGAAACTCGTCTCTCATTCATTTCCAATGCGTCATTTCTGACCGCGAGGAGCTCAAGTGTGGCTATTGTTATCAGGACCATTAAACCTGTTCCAGTCATGGCCATGATTATTGTGTGTGTTACACAGCAAGAGCCAAAACCTTTACTAAGTTTCGTACCATTCCGATGAAAAAGCAAAAACAAAAAAACAAATGTAAAGTTTTTCAGTAAAATGGACGGAGAGCACCAGAGGGTTAAGAACTGATCACTGAAAGGGTCTTTGAGGAACCAGAAACAGTTCTGCTATTGCATGGCAGCCAGAACGTCGCTAGTGAAGTCTTGCGGTAATCTTACGGTTAGCCGGCAGCTTCTACTGTAATTTGACTATAAATTGACAGAAGATTATCAGAGATTACAGCGCTGCAGTGATTGAGGTCAGCCAGAGGTGCTCTCCTGTTATTTCCATATCTGTACTTAAAACAATGTAATCTTTATGTTTAAGAGCAAGCTAAAGGAGCTCAGGGCTCGACCTCAGCGCCGGCTCAATCAAATATTACAGCGCCGTGTCAAAACTCGCGGCGCGACGTCTGTCATTCTCAGATGTCTGCTGAGTTAAAGCTGTCGGATGAAATTACGCTGAAAGCCCCTGAAGCCTCGACAGGAGAAGTTCGCCATGACACACGTGAGACAGGAACACGCGTGTTACATACAGGACTCCTAACAGAAGTCTGAATCTGCAGAACAAGTGAGATCTGAGAGCAATAATGCCGTCAGTTTGAGTCTCATATGAAACATCATGTGATTCAAGTCGTTCGGGCCACTGTTATCATGCATGTGGTGCTTTAATGTGATGATCTGTCCAATCAACCCAATCTGACCTTTCACTGCAAAGATGACATTCATTAATTAAATGTAAAAAATGTATTAATTAAAAAATCATATTAAACTAAAAAAACGTTAAAAAAATTACATTGTTAATTAAAACAATTAATATTTTAATTGCATTAATAGATATTTTTTTTTAAATGCATGTACAGTATATAACATTTAAAAACATAAAATGATACTGTATATTGCACTAATAAAACGTAAAAAATTACTTTAAGTAAAAAATGTAAATGGCATTCATATTAGGATTTTTTTAAATGCATCAAAATTTTATAAAAAAATTTAATAATGACAATATTAATTGAAAAAAATCTAAATTGCATTAATATTCAGTAGTAAAAAAACATTAAACTTAAGTGCAAAAAATGACATAATAAAGAAACATTTGAAATTTCATTTTTAAAAAGTAAAAATACACGAATGTTAAAAAAATTATATCAATATTAGTAAAAAAAAAAAAAAAAAAAATTCCTTTAAAAACAACATTAATCTTAAATTACATTAATGGGTTTCTTTAAAGGGAAATGTTCTTAAAAACGTTCCTAAAGCAGGTGCACTTTAAGTGAAAGAAGCAGCGCAGGACGAAACACACGCGTCCTCTGAAAACAATCTTCATATCCTGTGCTTCTCAGGTAAATTAATCCCCTTTTCAAGAATTCGATTTTTGGCAAAAAATTATGACATAATTTAAATGATGTGTTAATTTATTCCTTTAAGAGTTTCTGTGGAGCAGAATAAAAGCAGGGTTTGTTCCAGAAACAGTCTCTTCATAGCAATCAATAAGTTAAGTGCTTTAAATGTATATATATGTTATATATACTGTATATATATATATAACTACTGTAATCTGGAAGAGACGGAAACCAGTGATGTTTCCTACGGTTAATCATCTAACCTACCTTTAATTGTACACACACACAAGAGCAATTAAGACATGAAACCAGCATAAACACTCACACACACACACACTCAGTTGTAAAGATGTTCCTTCAATAAATGGCTTGTCATCTTTCTCTTATATAGCCGTGTCACGTTGTAATTACTCTGAGCTTCCAGAGAGCTTTTTAAAGTGTCTGTGTCATGAAATGCTCCATAAATATAGAGGTATTGTTATGATAACATAAAAGCCTTTTTATTCCGTGCACTATGAATAAAGCGTCGATGTTCGTGTCCATGTGCCATTTCTAAAGCACACGTGTGATATTGTGCTGTTGACCCGGTAATCCTGCGCAGAATCCTTCGTTTTAGCCGTTACATATTGTTGCATTTTTGTATTGTGATACATTGTGACATGATATATTGTTACACCCCTATAAAATACTCTTAGATCGACTACAAAATTACACTGGTATTCTAGGACTGGCATTAAGCTGATTTAGATCCTATCAGACCGTTACCATTTTGTCTATTTAAACGGGGGAAAACGTAAGATTATGTCAGTAAGTTATGGAGTGCAGCAAAGCTCTGCTTTAGGCCCGCTGCTATTTGCTGCCACTTAATAATATTATTATAAAAACATGGAATTAGTTTCCACTGTTATATAAAGCTATACAAATAAATGTGAATTGAATAGAAATAAGCTTCCATACATCACATCTCTCTCTCTCTCTCTCTCTCTCTCTCTCTCTCTCTCTCAGAAGAGCAAGCTTGCGTGTTTCAATGATTCAGAGAAAAAAACACCCACTCCAGATTACAGCTTCTTAATCCTGCTGGCCATTTGGCTCCTGCTGTCCGCAGCACTTTATTAAAAGCGCTCGTGTCGATAGTGCCCTAGAAACGCTGCACACTGGGGAGAATGTAACTTCGACAGTCCGCCGTGACCTTTGACCTCGCGCTTGCTGGCGCCGTGTTGTTTGAAGGTTGGCGTCTGTTAATCGGCCTCCCGCCAGCTCTCTTAACCTCGTCTAATCGCACAACGGGAACTTGCTGATGTTCTCTCTGGGAAAACGATCATGGCCGAGTCTGGACGGCTTATTAGAGGCGCTTCAAGCGTAGAACACAACAATCAATGGCTTTTTAGTGCAGTTTACTAAGTCAAGCGTCTCCTACTGATCAAAAAGCTCAACACTGAGTATTAAACCTCAGAGTAACTCGTCCTGTTTGTGCTCCAGACATCAATGATACTGGAAACAACCTGACATATCCGCATAGCAACCACTGATGCAGTTAAATATGGAAGCAATCCATCTGTTAGTCCTCCCTAATAAACAAGAACACACACACACTCACTCACACACACACACTCACACACTCACACACACACACACACGCACACACACACACTCACACACACACACACACACACACACACACGCACGCACGCACGCACACTCACTCACTCACTCACTCACAACCAGGAAGTATGTCCAGTTTGTAGCAGTAAATGAAGAGATGTTTCATCGTTCATAAGTTCAGTATGGCGTACCACAAGGCTCAGTACTAGGACCGTTGCTGTTCACTCTGTACATGCTACACACACACACACACACACACACACACACACTGTACATGCTACCCTTGGGAGATATCATTAGGAATCATGGCATTAGTTTTCAGTGTTATGCTGATGATACTCAGCTCTATATTTCTTCACACCCTGACGAAACTTACCAATTCACAAAATTAACAGAATGCACAGCTGATATAAAAAATAATAATAATGATATAAAAGACTGAATGACTAGTAATTTCCTACTTCTTAATTCTGAAAAAAACAGAGATTCTAATTATTGGACAAAAAACTCACGTAATAACCTAGAATACTGTCTAACACTTGATGGCTGCTCTGTTAACTCTTCGTCGTCTGTTAGGAAACTGTGTGTGCACTTTGATACCAATCTTTCATTTGAAAGTCACGTGTCTAGTATCTGTAAAACCGCATTCTTCCATCTTAAAAATATATCTAAATGACGTCATATGCTCTCATTGACAAATGCGGAACAATTAGTCCATGCGTTCATGACCTCAAGGCTAGATTACTGTAATGCTCTACTGGGTGGTTGCCCTGCACGCTTAATAAACAAACTACAGCTGGTCCAAAACGGCTTCCTATTAAACATCGTATACATTTTAAAATATTGCTGATTACTTACAAAGCACTAAATGGTTTAGCTCCGCAGTGCTTGAGCGAGCTCTTAACGCATTATAGTCCGTCACGTCTATTGCGATCTCAAAACTCCGGCCAGTTGATAATACCTAGAATATCAAAGTCGACTGCTGGCGGTAGATCCTTCTCCTATTTAGCACCAAAACTCTGGAACAGTCTTCCTAACACTGTCTGGGAAGCAGACACACTCTGTCAGTTCAAAGCTAGACTAAAAACACATCTCTTTGACCTAGCATACACATAACACATTATAGACTTCTATAATTCAGTGTTAGGCTGCATAGATTAGGTCAGCCGGAACCGGGAACACTTCCCATAAATCCTGATTGTTCGACGTTGTCAAAATGATTTCAGTTCGCAAGGATCCGCGGAAATGACAAACAATTCTGTATTATGTGGGCCAGACAAGTAATTTGGTGATATCAATTTGTAAAGAGAGACTGCGCACATACAGTATATATTCATTTAGACTGAACACGGGATACGCATGTGCACACCGTCAGCGTTTTCACAGATTCACGTTTTTGAAGATCTGCTGTAAAGCCAAAACAATCTCTGTTACTTTAATTTCATCTTATCACTGTAAAGCTGCTGTGAAACAATCTATATTGGTAAAAGCGCAGTATAAATGAAGGTGACTTGACTTGACACACACACACACACACACACACACACACACACACACTCACACACACACACACACACACACTGTTAACTCTTCCACCGGGGCCATTAATTTGGTTTAGTCATGTCACCAGGCAACATGCATAACTGCAGATCCAAGCAAACGCATTCCAACACGCCAATGTCATCCTCTATCACTCATCAAGTGTGGACGGAATAATGCATGAAGTCTCATTCACTCACTCACACACACACACACACACACACACACACACACAATAATGCATGAATCCTGATGCTCATCTGGATTCCACATCCTTGACATGCCAATTCAATTAGGATCCAAGGGGACCGCTGGAGAATTGGACCCATGTGACGGGGAGAATTGAAGCGCTGTCATTTTTCACAGAACACAGATTGGATTTCCCACAGAATGTAATGTGATCCCGGTTAGTGCTCGGGATGCTCTAATTGACAGGTGAAGGACAACCGCATCCCATTCTCCACTGGAAAATCTGCCAAATTCCCATTTAATTCCAGAACATCAGCTCAATGAGGACGGATTTAAAGGGACAGTTCAACAGAAAATCATCATTCTGTCATCATTTACTCGCTCACGATCGTGGGTCACATGGGAGGAAGACATCAGATCTGGGTCACTTGAACCACGTAATGTAGATCTGCACTAAAACAAATCAATTACAATAATAAGCTTCACGTTAGGCTTAAAATAAAGAATTCTGCTTAAGCATGTTGGGAAAAATGCAATTTTTTAAATGCCCATTACTAATGCAAAATTTTTAAAACTGATTATTAATATTATCAAATTTGGATGGATGGATGGATGGAGGGATGGTGGATGGATGGATGGATGGATGGATGGAGGGATGGATGGATGGATGGATGGATGGAGGGATGGTGGATGGATGGATGGTGGATGGTGGATGGATGGAGGGATGGATGGATGGATGGATGGATGGATGGATGGATGGTGGATGGATGGAGGGATGGATGGATGGATGGAGGGATGGTGGATGGATGGGTGGAGGGATGGTGGATGGATGGATGGATGGAGGGATGGATGGATGGATGGTGGATGGATGGAGGGATGGATGGATGGATGGAGGGATGGATGGATGGATGGATGGATGGATGGATGGATGGATGGTGGATGGATGGATGGTGGATGGATGGATGATGGAGGGATGGAGGGATGGATGGATGGATGGATGGAGGGATGGTGGATGGAGGGATGGTGGATGGATGGATGGATGGAGGAATGGATGGATGGATGGATGGATGGATGGATGGATGGATGGATGTCACTGCATCATGTTTAGTAACTCACATTCAAACTCAGTCGTCAGTAAATTCAGTTGTAAATGAATTAGTAAATGAAAGCACAACACTGAGTATAGCGTGACTTCAGAGGATCTAGAAATGCTGTTAAACGTAGATTAGCCTTGATACTGACAGTGAAATGCGAGCGTATGATTAGCACTGGATAATCTGAGACTAACTTGTACAGATCCGGCCATTTATCCGGACCGGAGAGAGTGTAAAGAGACTGAACATCTGTCACCAGGACGAGCCCAAGACCAGCGTAGAGCCAGAGATCCGGCGGATCCCGATTAGCGATCGGATATGCGAGGATTAGACGGGTTTGAAACGAGTCTGTGTGTGTAAATCCAGGCAAATTAAGAGCCGTCTGTGTTTCTCACTCACTCGGCACTGAGGGAACGAGGACGATTGTGTGTTTCCAGCAAACACCACGAGGAACCAGCGCACTGATCCAGATATACTGGAAAACACTTCTTTATATCTACGCTTTGACCTTCTGTCCGCTGAAAAAGATGATTTTATTACTCAGTATTCTTGTCTAAACACTCTTAAATTAAGATATTTTTATTTGAGATGCTAAATGATTTGTTTAATGAAAAATGCATCAAAATGAAGTGAGTTTGAGTTTAAAACAAGAACAAATATCTGCCAATGGAGTCAGAAAAATAATCTTGTTTTCTCTTGAATTTTTTGTTTTAAGCACAAACTTTTTTTCATTAATCAAGTCTTAATATCTCCAGTCATTTTGCTTCTTCTCCAGTAAGTGTTTGGATGTTAGAGAAAACACTGATTTCAAATGCCTCCAGATGAATGTAGACGTAGCCTTAAAAAGAAATATGATCCGACACAAGTCATTTATTCCAGGCAAACATCAGCGGCACTGTATAATCTGAGACTCGTTTATCATGAATCGTATTTCTGTTGACCTTGAAGTCATTAGAAGCCTGTTCATCTGCTCCGCTGTAAACGCTGTCGT
This sequence comes from Rutilus rutilus, assembly GCA_021464565.1. Lineage (NCBI taxonomy): Eukaryota > Metazoa > Chordata > Actinopteri > Cypriniformes > Leuciscidae > Rutilus > Rutilus rutilus. Next base: position 48,406,130 of record JAJAQA010000007.1, read on the forward strand.
TCACATCCGTCAACGCAATTATCCCATCCGTGAGGAGCAACACACACACACACACATTTACATGATGGATCAACCTGAGCGATGGAAACCATTACCCACAATCCCCGGCCTCCCTCTTCCCTCATTTGCAACATAAACGTGTGTGTTCTGAAGAAACACGTCCTCAAACGCCTGTAAACTCGACTGAGACTGTCGGCAACACTCGATGTGATTCTGTGATGACGGATGATCCACGTCTGTGGAAATCTGAGCCCGTTCATCACTGCGAGGGAATACCACGGTAAATCCCAACGCAAATAACCGCGCTCTTCCCCAGTGGCGTTTCCCAGCACTAACATCTAAACATTCTTAAATCAACACACATTTACTGGAGAAGCAGAATGACTGAAGATATTAAGTCTTGATTAATGAAAGATTTGTCAAAATGAAGCGAGTTTGAGTTTAAAACAAGAACTAATATCTGCCAGTGGAGTCAGAAATATAATATTGAATAAATTTTTAAAATTTTTGTTCTTGTTTTAAGCACAAATTCTGATACATTTTGATACTTTTTACCTTGAAAAGTGACGTGTACGTTGAGTTGCACAAATAATCAATGCTTATTAAACCTTTGGACAAAATATACAAAAAAAGTTGCATGTGTATTTTCTTAATTTTCTTGTATTTTCTCATATAGAGCTGGTAAGTCCCGCCCCCTCCCCTAACCCCGCTGGACCTCTAGGTTGAAAAATCGTCAATGCAAGTGAATGTGAGAAAATAATAATTTTCTGGTCCCGTTTGAATTGTGCCATGAATGTGAACATATGTTGTCTGTGATTTTTTTATATAATTTTTCATGTTACGAGTTTGCCAGTATATTGTATGATTCTTTGGCTAGCAGTTGTGGAAAAGACATAACGAGAAAGACTACATGTCGCCTATGTGACGTCACCCCATAACACATTTCCCCTCCACTTGTCAAATCACGGTGCTAATGCTGCGATCATCTGTGGAGACAGATCGAGATGCCTGTGTGTTTTGTACCCAAATGTCACCATTCAAACCAAATGTGCTGTTCTTTCTTCAGATTCCCGTCTGAAAGCAGAGAAGAGTTGTAGTCCACAAAGTGCTCTCACACAAAGTCCAACCGTATCAAACTTCTACCCGCTAAATTGTAGCATTCTTCACACGAAAAATCATACAAAAAATTCAGACAACATATGTTCACATTCATGGCACAATTCAAACGGGACCAGAACATAATTATTTTCTCCCATTCACTTGCATTGATGATTTTTCAACCTAGAGGTCCAGTGGGGTTAGCGGAGGGGGCGGGACTTACCAGCTCTATAGTCTGATACAGTGAGAATATGGGAGAAAAACAGTCCAAACTGAGCAAACATACGCTGTTTGCTGCAGATGCTCACAATTAAACTAAATTATGATGCTTGTAATATAAATCAAGAGATCTTTATAACAGTATAGCAGATACTTACATAAAATGCATATATATAGAAGTCAACATTTGAAGTGAATCAAAAAAGTTAATCAAAGTTGTCCTAAGACAAGAACGGGTATTGTTCAAAATGATTTTGAACCATGGAAAGGTTTTGATCCATTTCAAATGTTGACTACTGTATATATATATGTCTTAGTAAGATGATATTCAAATGCTTAATTTTATGATCAAAGCTCTGTAGTTTAAAACATATAATGCACTACAATGAAATGATGATTGAGAGATGAACAAATAAACCTTCCTCAAAAGCCTGATGATCATATTTGAGTTGCTTCAGTCCAACGAATATTACTAACAATATTAAAGTTATTCTTGCGTTTACTTGATAAAATCAGAGCAGATTCGACAGCAGAAAGACTCACGAGCTGAAGGAGGACGTTTGTACAGGTACACTGAAAGACTTTTACTTGCTAAAAGAGTGTAAATGATCGATCAGAGACCGAAGACTGTGTTTATCAGATCACGTTGATCATTGAGAGGCCTTACGTTCATGCAGCAAATATGAAACAAGAGGCTTTAGTGTTTTTCCATCAAAATAACATCTTGATCGTTTAATATTTGAAAATTAAGAGTAATAAACAGTAGATCTGTCATTGTAATATTTTAAAGTGATATTAGAATAATAAGTTCTGGTCTGATTGTGAGAGACGGTGGCGAGTGAACACGATCCTGCTGATTCCTGCTGTTTTCTCCTGATCCGAGAGCGTCTCCGCTCTATATTCCACAGCGTTTCTGCGTGATATACGAGTGCCATCACTGAAAATAATGGTGTGTCTCGGGGTAATCTTTTATTTTGCTGCCGCAAGGCCAAACGGGGTGACGGCCGGCTCCGAAGCGGAGCTGCAGAACGACACGAGTTTCAACCGGAGGATTCAGGAGCGACACACTCTGGGAAACGCGACTGACGACAAGGTAATAAGATGTTAGCGTTCGCCTTCACTACGCTGATTTAAAGCCAATCCACTCAGACACAAGACAATCTCACAGACAAATCACGACTTCATGTTATCCCTGAGGAAAATACGGCCTGTTTTAGATGGTTTGGCTTTTCTTGTGACATCATTTATCATCAAATGTTTGATTGATCTCGTTATTCTGGAGATTCTCATTCATGTAATAGTCTTTTGTTTTTACAATCATAGCAGCATACAATAAAAGATAAAACAACAATACTACCTAAACACACACATTTAGTATCAATTGATAAGTCATCAAGTGATGATAAATGGCTATTAAAAAAAATATTATAATAAAAAATAATATATATATAGTATTTTTATTTATTTTTACAAAAAAATTGTAAATCGTTTTAATACTAAATATTAGTACATATTAGCTTCATTCATATATTAGCAAAATATAGGTAACTTACAGAAAACTTATGAAAATATAATGATCAAAATAAACCGCTCATTAAATCCTTATGCATCTACACTTTAAAAAACAGATATTTCAAAGTTTTAAATAAACCAAAGATTATTGTGCTTCGTAATACATATTTCAGTCTTTCTACTTCATAATTTTGTGTTTAATTCAATGTGTTATGTGCCGTTTCTTTGTAACTACAGTTCTTTGTAACTGTTTACTACAGTTTTTGAATGAAAATGCAAAAAAAACGATGTTCTACCAGAAAGACTCGGGAGATAAAATGATATAACAAGAGTAAATTTATTAATAGCTCAGCAAGCATAGTCTTTGGCGTAGGCCCCGTCCTTAGCAAGCAATGCGAGGGTAACGGAATCTGCAAATCCCGCCTGAAGATGAAGGCAGGGGCGCAGCCGACCCCCTGGAGGTAAAGGAAGGGACCATCCTGGTGGTGGTGGGGAGGATGGAGGGAAAGGACCATCTTGGAGGTGGTTGGGGAGGATGGAGGTAATTGGCGCCGTCAGTATCTGCGAACTCAGACGGATGTAAGTACCATTCTTTTATACTGAGAGTGTTAACACATGATTGGTTAGAAGTGAGTTAATTCATAACGCGCTGATTGAGTCTTCCTGGCAGAACTTAACGCTAAGCTTACATTTCTTCCTCAGTGTTTCTGTCTCGTTCTCCAGCACTAATATCTAAACTTTCTTAAATCAAGACACATTTACTGGAGAAGCAGAATAACTGAAGATATACGTCTGAAAAAAACCTTAAAATGAAGTGAGTTTGAGTTTAAAACAAGGACAAATGCCAATGGAGTCAGAAAAATAATCTCGTTCCCTTTGAATGAAGTTTTCTGACTCCATTTTAAAATATTTGTTCTTGTTTTAAACTCAAACTCACTTCATTTTGAGGATTTTTTTCAGACTTAATATCTTCAGTAATTTTGCTTCTCCAGTAAATGTGTCTTGATTTAAGAATGTTTAGATGTTTGTGCTGGAAAACGAGACAGAAACACTGAGGAAGAACGTGTTTTGCAGTCCAAAGAACACGTCCTCCGTCCAACTGCGTCTCATCCCACAATAAATGATCAGAAGGATTAATGAAGCGCGATCTGAGGAGTAAAGCAGGTGTGTGACGCTCAAACGGCCTTGGCCACTTCCACATGAAACTCTTCCAAAGGCAGTTAGGAAAACCGTCGGAGGAACGGGCTGTTGGCAGGCGAGGGCTTTGGCAGCGTCTCCGGAGTTTGGGATTGGGAAAGTCGAGGCAGGAATCCCGAGAGCAGGTGGTCGGAGTCGGAGCCGGAGCCAGCGCCACAGGCTTTGGACTCAAGATGGACTCCTGCGGTTCCAGATCACACACATGACCTTCATCCGTCTCCGTCTCATTCATCTCCTCGTCATCCTCCGAGTGGGAGAATCTGCCTTATGTTCGGTGACAATCGTTCAGACGACTGCCTGTGATTGGCCTCTTAAAGGGATAGTTCTCCCAAAAATGAAAATTACCCCATGATTTACTCACTCTCAAGCCATCCTAGGTGTATATGACATTCTTCTTTCAGACGAATACAATCTGAGTTATATAAAAAAATATCCATGATAAAAGTGCATCTATCCATCATAAAAGTGCATCTGTCCATCATAAAAGTACATCTATCCATCATAAAAGTGCATCTATCCATGATAAAAGTGCATCTGTCCATCATAAAAGTACATCTGTCCATCATAAAAGTGCATCTATCCATGATAAAAGTGCATCTATCCATCATAAAAGTGCATCTGTCCATCATAAAAGTACATCTATCCATCATAAAAGTGCATCTATCCATGATAAAAGTGCATCTATCCATGATAAAAGTGCATCTGTCCATCATAAAAGTGCATCTGTCCATCATAAAAGTGCATCTATCCATCATAAAAGTGCATCTGTCCATCATAAAAGTGCATCTATCCATCATAAAAGTGCATCTGTCCATCATAAAAGTGCATCTATCCATCATAAAAGTGCATCTGTCCATCATAAAAGTGCATCTATCCATGATAAAAGTGCATCTGTCCATCATAAAAGTGCATCTATCCATGATAAAAGTGCATCTATCCATCATAAAAGTGCATCTGTCCATCATAAAAGTGCATCTGTCCATCATAAAGTGCATCTGTCCATCATAAAAGTGATTTTACACTTTATGAATAGACTATATATAATAGACTTTATTGACACTTTCATTTTATTATGTATTTAGTTTCATCTGATTGGTCTGGAGTCTCTGTCAGAGGATCTGATTGGTCTAGAGTCTCTGTCAGATGATCTGATTGATCTAGAGTCTCTGTCAGATGATCTGATTGGTCTAGAGTCTCTGTCTGAGGATCTGATTGGTCTAGAGTCTCTGTCTGAGGATCTGATTGGTCTAGAGTCCCTTTCAGAGGATCTGATTGGTCTAGAGTCTCTGTCTGAGGATCTGATTGGTCTAGAGTCCCTTTCAGAGGATCTGATTGGTCTAGAGTCTCTGTCAGATGATCTGATTGGTCTAGAGTCTCTGTCTGAGGATCTGATTGGTCTAGAGTCCCTTTCAGAGGATCTGATTGGTCTAGAGTCTCTGTCAGACAGTAATTAGGCCAGTGGAGGAGCTGATGAACAGGCTCATTAATGAAACGCAGCGTTTCGCTGGCTGATTGCTAAGTCTATTGGACAGCTTCATATGGCTGTGTTTCATGCACTGCCAGGACCTGAGGGAAAGCAGGAGGCTTTCAATCACAGTTTTGGCAGCAGTTGTGCATGTAGTGCTTCCATCTCTCTAAGAGCCACTAGTTACCTAGAGTGCTGTTTTGGAGGATTTTCAGCTTTTTTAAGCACGGCTGAAAAACAGAAGTCACTTTATGTTTTGGAGAGCCTCTCGACACACTCTCATGACCAAAGATCTCAGCGTTTGATTCACATGAGCCTCGGCCTTCGGATAGATCGTGTTTGTTGGTTTAGCTCCATTCCAGTTCCTTTCCTCAGAAACAATGCGACCGCGTCACACAGACCTGCAGATGCTGACTTCAGGCTTCTCCCAGAATAATTCCTGCTTTAGCAGAAGAAAGTATTTATAGCACAAACTGAGCTCAGACCAGCGCTGACACGACCACTGGGATATACAATAGGAGACATTTTACACCAGGCTAACAATAAAAGTTATTTTTGCTGGAGATTCAACCTAAAAATATAGCAATAAACTAGTGAATAAAGGCATATTTTGCCCCAAAAATATATTTCCTCACCCTCATGTCGCTTGAAAACAGAAGAAAATGCTCTTTCCTTCATGTACAGTAATAAAAGTCAATGGGGTCCAATATTGTTAGATATCTTATTTTATGTTCCACGGAAGAAAGAAAGTCATACAGGTTTGAACGACATGATGGCGAGTAAATGATGACGGAATGATCATTTGTAGATGAACCAACCCTATTAAATACTTAAAGTCCTCCTGTAGTCAATAACTGTATCCCTTAAAACTCATCTCTGATCAACAAAATTACATATTTAAGCATTTTTCCTTAAAAAAATGTCTTCATGCCTTAACATATCTTGAATGTAACTCGACACCCTTGCCCTATTTAGTATGAGCGGCTCTATGCATATGCAAATGAGCCCCGCCTCCATTCACTCACTCACTCAGCTCAGAGATCCACTGGTTGACGATCACACGTTGATCTGATTGGTTACAAGGTAGTTTGTGACGTCAGAAACACCAGCGATTTCAAAGCGTGTGTTTGAGACTGTCTTTGGTTCACTGCAGTTTTAAGGAGGAAATACTCAGCAATGGTGTCGACTTATGAATTTACACAGGGTTTGTCTTAAAGCACATTAAAAACACCACATAGTCCAAATATCTAAAAATTCTTAAATCAAAACGCATTTACTAGATGAGAAAGATACCATAAGATATTATGTCTTGTTTTCTGGGGAAAAAAAATCCAAATGAAGTGAGCTTTTGCCTAAAATAAGTAAAATGATCAGCCAGCGGGGTAAGAAAAATAATCTTGTTTCTGTTTGAATTAACATTATTTTTCTTACCCCATTGGTAGTAATTTTCCGTGTTCCTCACTTAATTTGGATTCCCCCCCCGCCAGAAAACAAGACCTAATATCTTATATGGTATCTTTCTCATCTAGTAAATGCATTTTGATTTAAGAATTTTTAGATATTTGGAATGGAAACAAGACAAAAATACTGAGTAAGAAAAGCATTAATATATATTCATCTATAGTGCAAACAAATAATCCATGTCAGAGTGGGATGATTCAGGTCAATGAGTTCCACGTCGATGTGACTTCCAGGCCCGTTCTTGCATTTAAGGGAACTAATGTATCATGCAATTACTGCAGGTTAGAGCCGAGGCGAGGGCTTTACCTGCTGGGATAAATGGCTCTCTAATCAGCCGGGTTGGCATTTGCCTCGGCTCGCCCGCGCGTGTGGGGAAGGTTGATAATAATGAACCTTAATGGCTCGCGGATCTCCGGCGCCGTGAACGACTCGGGATCCGGAGCGCTTGTTCTCCGTGATGCGCTTCGGCGGCACAAGGGTGAAGACGCCATTTGTATTCTGGGCCGCGAGCCGACAGCTAATGCGTCTGTATCGCCCACCGCTTCTCTCTTTTCCCATCTTGCCCCTCAGCCAATGCACAGCACAATCCATCAAGTATTCATCAGAAAAATAGCAAGTCCAATAATCTTCCTCTCTCTCATCCGTGATAGAGTGAAGTTCCTCCGGGAGCCGCGGCACAAGAAAATAATCAGGTGCTTCTCAAACGCTGCCTATTCTAATCATCAAATGCTTCATTTTTAGCCTGCTGCTTCACTCTGAAAACACTGGGTCAAAAACAACCCAATTTGGGTGGTTTTTAACCCAAGGGCTGGGTAAATATAGGAGAGAACACGTGTTGGATTAATTTAACTCAGCATACTGGGTTGATTCATTTTTTATTTTATTTTACATACACTAATTAATGTTTATGGATTAAATGAAATCCTCTAAACTTGAAAAAAAAAAAAAGACTCACCTGGATCTCGTGCCGGAGCTTATATCATGTATCAAATTTTATGGAAGGCATCAGGTGTATCCATCACACGAAAAGATCGACGCAACACTCGTTTACGTGACTTACATCGCTCCCCTGTATGTTGCTTTGCATAAAATTAAACTATAAACAGAACAATAACGAAGTTATAGATCTTTTTTTTTTTTTACACAAACCTGTTTTTTACCGAAGACAAGCAACAATGTGACGGAGCTGCACTGATCTCTCCTGAAGAGGTCGCAAAAAGCCAGCGGAAAAATAACTCAAACACTGGGTTGTTACGTCTGACCCAGGATCTGGGTTACACAAAAACTACACAAACACTGGGTTGTTACGCCTGACCCAGGATCTGGGTTACACAAAAACTACACAAACACTGTGTTGTTAAGTCTGACCCAGGACCTGGGTTACACAAAAACTACACAAACACTGGGTTGTTACGCCTGACCCAGGATCTGGGTTACACAAAAACTACACAAACACTGGGTTGTTACGCCTGACCCAGGATCTGGGTTACACAAATACTACCCAAACACTGGGTTGTTACGTCTGACCCAGGATCTGGGTAACACAAATACTACCCAAACACTGGGTTGTTACGTCTGACCCAGGATCTGGGTTACACAAATACTACCCAAACACTGGGTTGTTACGTCTGACCCAGGATCTGGGTAACACAAAAACTACACAAACACTGTGTTGTTAAGTCTGACCCAGGATCTGGGTTACACAAAAACTACACAAACACTGGGTTGTTACGCCTGACCCAGGATCTGGGTTACACAAAAACTACACAAACACTGGGTTGTTACGCCTGACCCAGGATCTGGGTTACACAAAAACTACACAAACACTGGGTTGTTACGCCTGACCCAGGATCTGGGTTACACAAATACTACCCAAACACTGGGTTGTTACGTCTGACCCAGGATCTGGGTAACACAAATACTACCCAAACACTGGGTTGTTACGTCTGACCCAGGATCTGGGTTACACAAAAACTACACAAACACTGGGTTGTTACGTCTGACTCAGGATCTGGGTAACACAAAAACTACACAAACACTGGGTTGTTACGTCTGACCCAGGATCTGGGTAACACAAAAACTACACAAACACTGGGTTGTTACGTCTGACCCAGGATCTGGGTAACACAAATACTACCCAAACACTGGGTTGTTACGTCTGACCCAGGATCTGGGTTACACAAATACTACCCAAACACTGGGTTGTTACGTCTGACTCAGCTTTTTGATTCAGAACGACATCTTTGAAGTTTTTCAGTCAGGTTTTAGGGCTTTTCACAGTACTGAGTCTGCCTTGATCAGGGTTTTAAATGACTTATTGACTGCAGTCGACTCAGGGTCTTCAGCAGTTCTTGTTTTATTAGACCTTAGCGCTGCGTTTGATACCATTGACCACAACATTCTACTCTCACGTTTAGAAAATGCAGTAGGAATTCAAGGTACAGCGCTTGCATGGTTTAAGTCTTTTCTTTTTAACAGAACCTTTTCGGTAAATATTGGTCGAGATAGTTCACAACCTGCATCTCTGCTTAGTGGGGTTCCACAGGGGTCCATTCTTGGTCCAATTTTGTTTTCCTTGTATCTGCTACCCCTTGGGTCAATTTTTAGCAAACATGGAATACCCTTTCACTTTTATGCAGATGATATGCAAATTTATCTCCCTCTGAAAAAAAACAGTAAAAATCAAATAGAGTTGTTGCGAAATTGTATACATGACATTAAGTCATGGTTATCTTTAAATTTTTTAAAATTAAATGAAGAGAAAACTGAAGTTGTGTGGTTTGGAGTTCCAAATACTCTTGATGATCTGGGTGATTTAGCTCCCTTTTGTAAGCCATTGGTCCGAAATTTAGGTGTTCTTTTCGACAGTGATCTCAGGTTTGAGAGACAGATTTATTCTGTCGTTAAGTCTTGTTTCTATCATTTGAAATTATTAGCGAAAGTGAAACCATTTCTGTCCACTCGTGATCTTGAAAAGCTCATTCATGCATTTATATTTACAAGACTAGATTATTGCAATGCGTTATATGTCGGCATAAATAAAACACTGATTAATCGCTTACAATTAGTTCAAAACGCCGCTGCGAGACTTTTGACGGGTACTCGTAAGCGAGACCACATTACCCCAGTATTGAGCTCTTTAAATTGGTTACCAATTGACTACAGAATCAATTTTAAAATTTTAATTTTTGTTTATAAATCACTGCATGGTATGGCTCCATTGTATCTGGTAAATCTTATTAAGAAATACGAACCCAAACGGTCCTTGAGGTCAGCTGACCAGCTGGTTTTAACGACTCCCAGAACAAAGCGGAGAAGTGGAGATCGAGCTTTTGTAGCGATAGCTCCAAAACTGTGGAATGACTTACCCCTTTCTATCAGACTGGAATGTACTTTTACTGTTTTTAAACATAAGCTTAAGGAATACCTCCTAGCTCTAGCATTCAATGGGGTATAGTTACATTTGTAGGTTTATCAAACAGGGGTTTATTTCATTTCATTTTTATTTTATTTTTTGTGGTGTTAATGATGTATGTTGTTATGATTGTTTATGTGTTTGTACAGCACTTTGTTCAATGACAAGTTGTGTAAAAGTGCTTAATAAATAAATAAAAGAAAGAAAGAAAGAAGGATCTGGGTAACACAAATACTACCCAAACACTGGGTTGTTACGTCTGACTCAGGATCTGGGTAACACAAATACTACCCAAACACTGGGTTGTTACGTCTAACCCAGGATCTGAGTAACACAAAAACTACCCAAACACTGGGTTGTTACGCCTGACCCAGGATCTGGGTAACACAAATACTACCCAAACACTGGGTTGTTACGTCTGACCCAGGCTCTGGGTTACACAAATACTACACAAACACTGGGTTGTTACGTCTAACCCAGGATCTGAGTAACACAAAAACTACCCAAACACTGGGTTGTTACGCCTGACCCAGGATCTGGGTAACACAAATACTACCCAAACACTGGGTTGTTACGTCTGACCCAGGCTCTGGGTAACACAAATACTACACAAACACTGGGTTGTTACGTCTGACCCAGGATCTGGGTAACACAAAAATTACCCAAACACTGGGTTGTTACGTCTGACCCAGGATCTGGGTTACACAAAAACTACTCAAACACTGGGTTGTTACGCCTGACCCAGGATCTGGGTTACACAAAAACTACACAAACACTGGGTTGTTACGTCTGACCCAGGATCTGGGTAACACAAAAACTACACAAACACTGGGTTGTTACGCCTGACCCAGGATCTGGGTTACACAAAAACTACACAAACACTGGGTTGTTACGCCTGACCCAGGATCTGGGTTACACAAAAACTACACAAACACTGAAAAAATAACCCAAAAAAATTGTCCGAAAAGGCTCAACCCAGGATTTGTGTAGAAAAAAGAACCCAAGATTCTCTAGAGTGTGTTTTCTTCAAGGGATCTGAACAACAGGTGCTGCGACTGCATAACACACACACACACGCTCACTCTGACAGTGTGTTTTAATTGAATTTCTGCATTGCAAAATAAACTTACAACGACTCTGAACAACAAGCTGAACATCAGAATAAACCAGTTGATCACCAGTAACACACTCAGAACGCTGAGAGACGGAGCTGAATTCTGAAATCACTGTGTGTATGTAAACGGTCATTTGATGGTTTCTAGTCATCATGTGTGTGTGTGTGAGGGTCGATCTGTTTTCTGAAAGCACTGAATGATTTCAGGCCTGATAGATGAGGTGCGTCAGCTCTTTTCTGATTGATTATTGATTGGCTTTCGCTGAGGAAACGCGCCGTCATTTCCATCAGCTTCTGCATCTTCTCTGGGATAATGGAAGCAGCTCGTCTCTCTCTCTCTGTGTGTGTGTGTGTGTGTGTGTGTCGGGGAAGACATGAGTGTTACGATGCGGATCGATGGGTGTGTGTGGGAGGAGAACTGGGGGTTGGGGACGAAGGGAGATGATTTTAAGTGCACGGGCAGCATAAAAATGGCTTTCTTGATTCCATGCAAGAGCAATAAACCACATCCGTTTGAAATTCCATTAGCGGCCGGCTCTCGCTCGCCCTCCCCCCCCGCGCCTCGCTCTACACGCGCGTGTGTGTGTGTGTCTGCGCATGTTAATCAGCCTCTCTGCGGCGAGGACACGGCGGAGGAATGCAAATGCTCGTGTTCCTGGACCGGGTCACACAAACGCCACTGTTTCAAATTCTGGTCGGGATTGAGAAACGCTTCGTTCCCTGAGTGAGACACATGCTTTAATCTGGACTGATCCAACAAGAGCTTGTGTTTTAATCACACACTCTCTGATGCTGGACCAGAGGTGAACACTGACACACACACACACACACATGCTGAACTAGCAGTACTAACCTACACACACACACACACACACACACACACACACACACACACACACACTCACTCAAACAGAGACACACACACACACACACACACTCACTCAAACAGAGACACAGACACAGAGAGAGACACACACACACACACACACACACCCACCCTCTCACACACACACACACACACACACACACACACACACACACACACACACACACACACACACACACACACACACACACACACACACACACACACACTCACTCAAACAGAGACACACACACACACACACACACTCACTCAAACAGAGACACAGACACAGAGAGAGACACACACACACACACACACACACCCACCCTCTCACACACACACACACACACACACACACACACACACACACACACACACACACACACACACACACACACACACACACACACACACACACACACACACACACTCACTCAAACAGAGACACAGACACAGAGAGAGAGACACACACACACACACACACACACACGCTGAACTAGCAGTACTAACCTACACACACACACACACACACACACACACACACACACACACACTCACTCAAACAGAGACACAGACACAGAGAGAGAGAGACACACACACACACACACACACACACACACACACTCACTCAAACAGAGACAGACACAGACACAGAGAGAGACACACACACACACACACACACACACACACACACACACACACACACACACACACACACACACACACACACTCACTCACTCACTCAAACAGAGACACAGACACAGAGAGAGAGAGACACACACACACACACACACACACACACACACCCTCACACACACACACACACACACACACACACACACACACACACACACACACACACACACACACACACACACACACACACTCACTCAAACAGAGACACAGACACAGAGAGAGAGAGACACACACACACACACACACACACCCACCCTCTCACACACACACACACACACACACTCACACACCCACCCTCACACACACACTCACACCGCAATAATCCTGTTCTTCCTCAGTGTTTCTGTCTCGTTCTCCAGCTCAAATATCTAAACATTCTCACATCAAGACACATTTACTGGAGAAACAAAATGGCTGAAGATATTAAGACTTGTTTAATGAAAAAATGCATGAAAATAAAGTGAGTTTGAGTTTAAAACAAGAACAAATATGGAGTCTAGATTCAATGTTTGAATTCAGTTTATTTTTCTGACTCCATTGACAGATATTAGTTCTTATTTTAAGCACAGACTCGCTTCATTTTGATCATATTTTGCTTGTGGGGTCGTCTGAGGCACGATCTGAATACAGTGAAAAGTTACTCATTTTTTGTCATACAGAAACGAGTAATACATCAGTTTAAACTGTACTTGGATCTGTGCGCACTAAACCTGAAAGCTCATCACTACAAACCAAAATTAAAGTTCTCAAAGATTTCAACATTCACTTCCCCAATTCAGCATGCGGGATATTCCAAATATACATCCATTTATGATTGACATATTCTCAGTTCCTCATGATCAGATCCTGATTGACTGTGAACTGGAGTCTCTAACGCGAGTGCTAGCACCTGTGGCTCAGTTTACCCTGCAGCTTCTGGACTGCTAACTTTCATTCCTCCAGACCGGGATCAATCCGCCCCACCTCAGGGACGAGCCGTTTATTCATAATGGATCTGAGAGGCGCTTTGATATCTGCAGGATCTATAAACTAGCCGGAAGGGATTGGAAGCAGACGTTAAGAGGATTTAGGACTTTTTTTTTTTCAATTTTTTGCTTCCTGATTTAAGAATGTTTAGATATTTGGAAACAAGACAAAAATACTGAGTAGGAACAGCCTGATTCTGCAGTGTGGTTCAGCTGTGTTCACTGTTATCGGCATCATGTCAAGCCTGTAGAAGAGCTCGTGACGCACTCTTTGATTAAAGGTGAAGCGCCTCCGTCTGTCCTGCCGGAGTGAATGGATGATCCGATGGCCTTTAGTTAACAGGCGGCCGGAGGACTGTGTTTTTCCCTGATGGCACATCAGGTGGATATAAAACTGTCACACACAGAATGAACAGTGTGTGAAATGACCTCTCAGGCGCTCGCTGGTGTGTGCCGGCTCTCGTTGTCAGTTATCTGGTCCAGTAGAGTCCGGTTAACCCGTCTTTCACACAAATGCATAAGTTTACACCCCCCCTGTTTATGAGCATTGAGAGGAGCCTTATTTATAACCGTTGTGACAAACACTTTCACACACATACTGTGTGCTTTATAAAAACACACTTGCACCTGTAAGCAAACTCTGATCCATGCGTATGAATATCGGCGACACCGATGGCGATCTGAGGAACTGATGAAGGAAAAACACTCAGCTGAAGGCTAACATCCTTTTGTCCAATCTGTAGTCACATTTTCAAAACTCTAAACACAATTAGCTCAACATCTGTCTGTTGTGACCATACCATTAACACAATTCATGTTGTTTTCACACAAAATGCAGTCAATTAACATGTTTCTAGAATGCCTACATTTTCTTTGCATATAAGCATACCCAAATCATGGATCTTTATAGTCTTTTTTACAAATGCTTTAACACAGCTCGCCAGAAATGAAGACCTAATGTTCCAAACCATAAAGTCTCTACCTCTGCAACAATATCAGCTCAAAAGTATTGAAACAAATATATATATATATATAAACATGGAATCACGTGGATGAATATGCATATGCAAATGATATGCAGATGAGGATATGCCCCCCCCCCCCATCATTGAGAGGGATAATAAAATATGCATATGCATCTCTAATCTTCTATATCCATTACATTTTTCATCATGTTGAAAAGTTTCCTGCATAAAGATGAAATGCAAACTAAAAGCATATTGCCTGCGAGAATCACGCAAAGATCTCATGCAACTTAAATAAAAACAAAACTAAGATGTTATATTTGGGGAGAGCAAACTTATCAACGCTGTCTTTCTGATGCGAGCCGCGGGAAACACAAATGTCAAGTCAAGTTTATTTATATAGCGCTTCACAATACAGATTGTATCAAAGCAGCTTCACAGTATTAAATTAAGATAATACATCAATGTTTGTTTCTAGTGGAAAACGTCCACGTTTGGTAATGCTGATCAATAGTATTGTTGATTGATTAATTAAATTAAATATCCCCAACTGAGCAAGCCAAAGGCAACAGTGGCAAATGTTCATCGGTTGAAGTTGGTTTTCCGTGAGTAACAGAAGCTGATGGTTTGTGACAGGCGTAGAATGAGACGTATTTACGTAAATAAGAGAAGCCCTGGAGTCTAAAGCCATGAGTGTGTACACACACACACACACACACACACACACACACACACACACACACACACACACACTCATCTGCACAAAACTCTCCTTCTCTCTCACATTCAACATGTGACATGTTACCTCCATAAGCAGCTAATGCTTCAGAAGCCTTGAAGTGTGTAAATCGACAGTAACTTTCAGTCCTTTATTCGAGCCATTTCTAAGAAATTTCCATTTGTTTCCATGGAGACATAAAGCCTAATTTGATTGAAGTTGATGTATAAGAGCTCTTTACCTGTGCTCGTCATTAGCCTCGCTCTGCTCGCGAAGAACCTTCGCTGGTTTACATAAACATGCATTATTAAGCAGTTGTCCGGATCTGGGGAATGTTCATGCTAATGTATGAACGATATTCCCGGAGAAGCACATCAGCTGCAGATGGAGATATTACTCAGATATAATTAAACAGAAGAGAAATTAAAGGTTGAGGACGCTGGGCTTCCGTTCGTAACGCAGTTCGTTAAACCATTTACTGTACGATTGCGAAGGCCGTTCGACTGAGTTATAGATCACTGACACACACACACACACACACACACACACACCATCACTAGAGTCTCTATCACAGCGCTTGAGTGTGTGTGTGTGTGACTGTGTGTGTGTGTGTGTGTGTGTGTGTGTGTGTGTGTGTGTGTGTGTGTGTGTGTGTGTAAGTAAGTAAGTGTGTGTAAGTAAGTAAGTGTGTGGGTGTGTGTGTGTGTGTGTGTGTGTGTGTGTGACTGTCTGTCTGTGTGTGTGTGTGTGTGTGTGCGCGCGCTGGAGTTATAGTGCTGATGAAATGAAATCAGAGACGCTTCACTGTTGGCATGAAACTCAACATAAATGTCTAATGATTAAATAGACATAATAAAGAAAAGATTAAAAGTATGCAAAAAAAATAAAGTAAAAAAAATTGCAAGAAAAGACCAATTGCAATTATTTTATTATTTATTGTTTTATTTCATATATTTGCCAAGGCAACAATTCTAGTGTTAAACTAGTATCTCAATGTTTCTAAAATAAAGCTGATAAATAAAAGAGGAGAATTGAATACAGGAATAAAAGTTTGAAATGCTCTATGAAATATTAATAAATGAAGCATGTATCATTGCTCTGTAGACAAACAGATGATTCACTTTCATCGAACTAACAATAACCGCAGACGTTTCATATTGTGGTTTTCCTCAGCGGGTCTGAAACATAATGATGCTTCCGTGTTGAACGAGGACGAGTCACAGACTGAGGCATCATGGGTATCGACTGTGTGTTCTTTATCTCACACACACACACACACACACACACACACACACACACACACACACACACACACACACACACACACACACTCTTCCAGCATCTCAACATACACATATACACACACACACACACACACACACACACACACTGTTCCAGCATCTCAACACACACACACACTCTCACACACTGTTCCGGCATCTCAAGACACACACACACACACACACACACACACACACACACACACACACACACACACTCTTCCAGCATCTCAACATACACATATACACACACACACACACACACACACACACACACACACACACACACTGTTCCAGCATCTCAACACACACACACACTCTCACACACTGTTCCGGCATCTCAAGACACACACACACACACACACACACTTCCAGCCTCTCTAGCTCTTCCAGCATGATGAATAACCGCAGTGTAACTCATTACAGCGATAGATCTTCTGCAGCGTCGCAGGAGTTCACTTCACTCCTGAACCGGGACGAGACCGAGTCCTCAATCCCAGAAACACAACACTGAGGAGAGGAGAGGATTCTTCATTACGCTGACCGAGATCAACATCAACAAATCAGAATCAGGGCCAGAAAAACACAAATCAGGGCCTGAAACTGATCTCAACCAGAATGACAGCGCTGTGTAAAGGTGACGCATTATCCCCATTATCCCACAAGCTGTAATATAAATCTCTGGTGTCCACAGAATGTGTCTGTGAAATTTCATCCTAAAATACCAGATGATTTATTACAGCTTGTCAAATTTGCCCCTTTTTGGGTGTGAGCAAAAACGCGCCGTTTTTGTGTGTGTCCCTTTAAATGCAAATGAGCTGTAGCTCTGCCTCTGTTCAGAAGAGGGCGGAGTCTTTACACGAGCTTCAGAAACTCCGGCAATAACAAAACAGGCCAATCTCACTCATCCAGAATCCCAGAATAACCAGTAGCAGGTGCAGCCTTACGGAGAGACTCAGGAAGAGCTTCTGAATGTTAGTGGAGACATTTCTGTAGTTGTTGTGGAGTTACACTGATCATCTCATCATCATGTTTAACTTCTCCACAAGTGTCCACAGTTCCTGAGGTCTTTATAAGACAGCGGTGACATGTTCTGGTCAATAGTGTTCAGTGCTCGTCTGTGCTCAACCACAGAACAGTTTCAGGCTTTGCTGGATCTTTATCATTGTGTTAGAACTGGTCTCTGTTGGCGCTCGTGAAACCAAATGTCGGCTGGTGTGTGTAAACGTGCAGATTAAGGGCCGGTAATATTATAATAAGATCCTCTTCATACGTCAGAAGGAGAGCGAAATCTGATCGGCTTATTTTTGACACGCTTGCAGAGAAAGCCTCACCAGAACACAGTTACTGGGTTTCACTTTTCACGTTTTCTGGGTTGGTAGAAGCACCGATTACAGCACTTACACACGGGGAAAGTCAGATTTTCATGATAAGATTTCACTTATAAGATTGATAATATCAGGGATAAAATTATAACTATGCAACCGTCTACTACAGTATCGCATCAGGCAGTGCATTGTAGTCTCCCTGAGGAAAAATTTGATTCATTCATTGCTATAGGAGAGGAAGAATTTACTAAACTCGTTAAATCATCTAAATCTACAACATGTATGTTAGACCCTATACCGACTAAGCTACTGAAAGAGATGCTTCCAGAGGTCATAGATCCTCTTCTTAATATCATTAATTCCTCTTTGTCTCTAGGATACGTACCAAAAAACTTTAAGCTGGCTATGATTAAACCGCTTGTTAAAAAAAATGCAACTTGATCCTTCAGAATTAGTCAATTACAGGCCGATCTCGAATCTACCCTTTCTGTCAAAGATACTAGAAAAGGCAGTATCTTCACAACTATGTTCCTTTCTAGAAAGAAATGATATCTGCGAGGATTTTCAGTCCGGATTTAGACCATACCATAGTACTGAGACTGCTCTCGTTAGAGTAACAAATGATTTGCTCTTATCATCCGATCGTGGTTGTGTCTCTCTATTAGTGTTACTCGATCTTAGTGCTGCGTTTGACACCATTGACCACGACATTCTTTTAAATAGACTAGAAAACTATGTTGGCATTAGTGGAATTGCACTAGCATGGTTTAAATCATACTTATCTGACCGTTATCAGTTTGTAGCAGTAAATGAAGAGATGTCTCATCGATCACAAGTTCAGTATGGCGTACCACAGGGCTCAGTACTAGGACCGCTGCTGTTCACTCTGTACATGCTGCCATTAGGAGATATCATTAGGAAACATGGAATTAGCTTCCACTGTTATGCCGACGATACTCAGCTCTATATTTCTTCAAAACCTAACGAAACTTACCAATTCACTAAATTAACAGAATGCATAGCTGATATAAAAAACTGGATGACTCGTAATTTCCTACTTCTAAATTCTGAAAAAACAGAGATTCTAATTATTGGACAAAAAACTTCCTCACGTAATAACCTAGAATACTGTCTAACACTTGATGGCTGCTCTGTTAAGTCTTCGTCGTCGGTTAGGAACCTGGGTGTGCTCTTTGATACCAATCTTTCATTTGAAAGTCACGTGTCTAGTATCTGTAAAACCGCATTTTTCCATCTTAAAAATATATCTAAATTATGTCATATGCTCTCATTGACAAATGCGGAACAATTAGTTCATGCGTTCATGACCTCAAGGCTAGATTACTGTAATGCTCTACTGGGTGGTTGCCCTGCACGCTTAATAAACAAACTACAGCTGGTCCAAAACGCAGCAGCTCGAGTTCTTACCAGAACCAGGAAGTATGACCATATTAGCCCGGTTCTGTCAAAACTGCACTGGCTCCCTATTAAACATCGCATCAATTTTAAAATATTGCTGATTACTTACAAAGCACTAAATGGTTTAGCTCCGCGGTACTTGAGCGAGCTCTTAACGCATTATACTCCTTCACGTCTATTGCGATCTCAAAATTCCGGCCAGTTGATAATACCTAGAATATCTAAATCAACTGCTGGCGGTAGATCCTTTTCCTATTTAGCACCAAAACTTTGGAACAGCCTTCCTACCATTGTCCGGGAAGCAGACACACTCTGTCAGTTCAAATCTAGATTAAAAACACATCTCTTTGACATAGCGTTCACATAATACATTATAGACTTCTATAATTCAATATTAGGCTGCATAGATTAGGTCAGCTGGAACCGGGAACACTTCCCATAAATCCTGATGTACTTGTTACATCATGAGAAGAATGGCATCTACGCTAATTTTAGTGTCTTTGTTTATCCCAAGGTTTTCCCGCAGCCTGCCGGATCCAGGCCGTTTCCAGATCTGATGAAGGACCTTCGCCTGGACCCGGTGTCAACGCAGTGCTGAAGGGCCAACTAGTCTCTCCCTATGGAGGATCCCTTTCCCACTCTACAGATAACGCGTCGTCGGGAAAACTCAATTTGCGTATCTACCCCGAATTGATAAAATAAAATAAAATTCTGAATCAAAACTATAAGGAAACACCAGTAATTTGTTTAGGTTTGGTTTGTAGGGAATTCCAAACCTGCACACATATATTCAAACGCACATAACTATAGAACTCGTTCTTAATGTGCATCTGAACGCCATCAGCGTTTCTCACAGGTTCGCTAAAGTCTGTGTAGAGAGAATGGTGTCGTCTTGGCGGCCCTAATTTAAAAACAAATGATCGTTGCGACGGAAGCGAATCAATCAAAACTAACTTTAGCTGGAAAATAACTTTATTAAAGAACCGCTATAAAGCCAAAACAATCTTACGTTATATTATACATTTATCTCTGTGAAGCTGCTTTGAGACAATCTACATTGTTAAAAGCGCTATATAAATGAAGATGACTTGACTTGACTTGACATGATATGTCCCCTTTAAGTGTAATTAAGATACAATTATTGTCAGTTTTTGCATCGCTGCGTCTGCACCATTTACACCTCTTAGAAGTGAAGCTTCTTTATGTTCATCGATGTTTCTATGAAGAACCTTAAACATTCATTGATTCTTTCCAAGGTTCTTTAAAGTGGAGAAAGATGAAAGAATATAGTGTTCATTTATAGAGCTGTGGCCTTCCTTCTCCAGTGTGAGTGAGGCTCTTCTGCTGCGCTTTCTCTGGGTTTATTCAGCGCTGTTCTCTGTGACTCGAGTCTGTCGATTGATAATTGACGCACGGCCTGAGGCTTCATTTCTCTTGTTTGCTGACCTCTTTGAATATGATTATATGGAGTAATTACAGCGGAGAGATATGAAGAGCAGAGAGAGAGAGAGAGAGAGAGAGAGAGAGAGAGAGAGAGAGAGAGAGATGAGCCGAACGCATTCGTCCTCAAGCGTTTTGAAGGTCATCTGGTCACAAACACCCGGACAGAAAATACAAAATACGCCACGACTGACCAAAAGACTGCAATGATCATCACACACTCTTGTTTCTTCTCTCCTCTATTCTAACGCTTTATCACACAGCAATAATCATGTTCTTCCTCAGTGTTTCTGTCTCGTTTTCCAGCACTAATATCAAACACTCATAATAACCCTCTGCTGCTCCTCGCCTGTCGGTCAAAAATGACTGAATTCTTTTCTTTTTTTTTATCAAAGGAAAGTACTATATTTTAGTTTGATAATGTTTCTTATTTAATATTTATAGATATTTTATGGTACTATATTTACGCTGTATTTATAATCCATTTATTCACTTTTTTCGCATAGACCTGAAAATAAATTTCCAACTTAAATAATGCCCTTTTCACAAGATGTTAAATATGGGCCCTATTTTAATGATCTGAAACGCAAGTAACTTTGTGGGGGGATCTCGGCCGCTGTTGCTATTATACCGGCGGGATAAATGACTCTCCTAACCCTAACGTGAAATATCAGAGCGTCATCTCACATTCCCTTTAAGAGCAGGCGTGCTTGTTCCATGGCGGATTGCTATTATAACGGCGGATTTGCCAGGAGCGGTTCACAGCCGAGGAGACCGACGTTCTCGTCAGGGCCGTAAAACACAGAGAAGTGACATTGGGGATGGAGAAACACACACAGATTAGCTTCGCTTAAACAGGCGTATGATAATTTGGGTAAATGTGTAAGCTAGATTTATGCCTTTATAATAAACTGTCTATCTATCTATCGTAATAATGTATGATTTGCAAAAATGAGAACTGCTGCTTCTGTGTAGATGAGAGAATCAAAGTATATGCGCGTTGTGCACACGCTACATTGATTATGGCCAAGCATGCGCCCTTAAAATAGCATATGAATAACATGCGCAACGCGTCACTGACTTTAAACTGTTTTTTTCAGTCAGTGCTGGAATTGTTTTCTAAACCTGCAAAATAGCACCAGGGAACGTTTGCGCCGGAACACGCCTCCTCTTTTCCCTGAACCGCCCCCGGGAGCGCAAGTTCATTCCCTAATTTACCGACGTGCGTCTGTGGAGGGAAAAGTCCGCTGTGCGCCGGTGCAAAATAGGAATGATACATGCGTCGGTGTACAAAGTCAATTGCGCTGGGTGCAAGATAGGGCCCTAAGTCTCTGATGTCCCCAGAGTGTGTGTGTGAAGTTTTAGCTCAAAATACCCCACAGATATTTTTATATCGCATGTTAAAATTGTCACTTTTTGAGGGTGAGCAAAAACACACAGTTTTGTGTGTGTCCCTTTAAATGCAAATGAGCTGCTGCTCCCGGCACAGGGGGCGGAGCTTCGAGAACTTGTGTCCTTTTACCTCACACACACACACACTGAACATTTAAAAGTAAATCTTCCTTTGCTCTGAACTTTGAGCGTCGTAACTTTGCAGATGTTGTTCATGCTCAAACAGCAACATAACCAACCACAACTTAAACAGTTTGATCTCTCTTCAAAGACGACACTTGGCAGATTATTGCTGAAGTGAAAAAAGTTTTAAAAAGTGAACTTAAAAAAATAATTACAGAATTTTACGTTTATTGTTATGAAAAATGCACAAAAATACTATTTAATTTTTTTATATGAAATCTATATTTTCAAAAAAAATCACAGGCATTAATCTAAACAAGATATGTTTCAAATGTGAGGTTGATATCTCCAAAACTGATCTCTCAGTGAGATGTTGTTCGGCTGCAGTACCAAACGCTTCCACTAGAGGAAACCTGTTCCAGTCATGGCCATGATTATTGTGTGTGTTCACACAGCAAGAGCCAAAACCTTTACCAAAAAATAAATAAATACAATTTTTTACATATTTAAAGGTAAAAAATGGCCGAAGAGCCCCAGACTGAAGATATGAAGTCTTGTTTGGGAGTTTGAAGAGCACAAACATACGCAGATGTTAATCTGAACACTGCAAATCCGCCGGTTTAAAGTAAAGACTGTGTCTGACTCAATCTCTTCTGCTCATCATAAAACATGCCTTCATCCCTTTCTCTTTATCCATCGCTCCATTCTTCCTCAATATGAGAGGTAATCTCCTCCACAACTAAGAGCCTTTCACTGAAGCACTAAACGACTGTAGAGTCGCAGTGTCACGACACACTTTCAGTCACTCATAAATCAATCTATATCTCATGTTCTTCAAAACCTTCTGATCGGATGCAGGTGAAGCGTGAATCTCCGTCCATTCTGCTCTTTAATGACTCGAAATAACTCTAGACGGATTTAACCATAATCATGAACCATAATCCAAAACTTCCACTGTTGTTCTACAGAGGACAATAGACATGATAAAATGAGCAAAATATCCCAGTTATTGTTGCAGCACTGTCATCAAGAACACAAGGTAATCTGACAGACTCGTACAGTTTCTTCAAGTATGAGTTATTAATATTATAGTTTTATAAATATTTTAGAATTGTATTTATTTAAAACACTTGTTTTCTAAAATAATTTTAAATATATATATATAATATAAGCAAAATTATCTGCAAATGGGGTAAGAAAAATGTTTTATCCAAATAGAAACCAAGATTATTTTTCTCTCCCCGTTGGCAGATCATTTTGCTTGTTTTAAGCAAAAACCCACTTAATTTTTTTTATTAACAGAAAACAAGATATCATTTCTTATGTCATTTTACTCCTCTAGTAAATGCATCTTAATTTAAGAATGTTTAGATATTTGGACTGGAAACAAGACAAAAACACTGAGTAAGAAAAGCATTTTTTGCCGCTTGAAGAAGTAGATCATGTCTAGAGATCGTCTTGGAGATCGACCGCGATATGAAGTCGTCAGATCTTCAGTTATTTTGCTGCTTCTCCAGTAAATGAATCTTGATTTAAGAAGTTGAGATATTTTGCAGTGACTTCATACACTGGTTGTGTATTCTGAATGTGTGTGTCTGAGCTGGGAACAGCGCTCTATGCGTGTTCGTTGGGGTCAAACCTCGAGTGTTGGCTGTGTGTGTGTGTGTGTGTGTGTGTGTGTGTGTGTCGGGGTTTATAGCAGAGGAGGATCAGTATGCAGGCGACGGCTCGATCACTGTCGGGGAAGCAGAACTAGAGAGTAAATGCCAACGGATGCGTGACACTACATACCGATCCAGAGAGAGAGAGTGTGTGTGTGTGTGTGTGTGTGTGTGTGTGTGTGTGTCTGAGAGAG
>JAJAQA010000007.1:48435656-48455656 GCA_021464565.1 Rutilus rutilus
CCAGTGCAAGAAAAACACGGTCTCTTGCCATGATCACAGTGAGTTAGCCTTGATTTGTTCGGTGTTTGGTGTGTGTGTGACAGCTGAGATGAGCACGTACTGTACGTCTGATGGTGTTTGGTGTGTGTTTGACAGCTGAGATGAGCACGTACTGTACGTCTGATGGTGTTTGGTGTGTGTGTGACAGCTGAGATGAGCACGTACTGTACGTCTGATGGTGTTTGGTGTGTGTGTGACAGCTGAGATGAGCACGTACAGTACGTCTGATGGTGTTTGGTGTGTGTGTGACAGCTGAGATGAGCACGTACTGTACGTCTGATGGTGTTTGGTGTGTGTGTGACAGCTGAGATGAGCACGTACTGTACGTCTGATGGTGTTTGGTGTGTGTGTGTGACAGCTGAGATGAGCACGTACTGTACGTCTGATGGTGTTTGGTGTGTGTGTGACAGCTGAGATGAGCACGTACTGTACGTCTGATGGTGTTTGGTGTGTGTGTGACAGCTGAGATGCGCACGTACTGTACGTCTGATGGTGTTTGGTGTGTGTGTGACAGCTGAGATGAGCACGTACTGTACGTCTGATGGTGTTTGGTGTGTGTGTGACAGCTGAGATGAGCACGTACTGTACGTCTGATGGTGTTTGGTGTGTGTGTGACAGCTGAGATGAGCACGTACTGTACGTCTGATGGTGTTTGGTGTGTGTGTGACAGCTGAGATGAGCACGTACTGTACGTCTGATGGTGTTTGGTGTGTGTGTGACAGCTGAGATGAGCACGTACTGTACGTCTGATGGTGTTTGGTGTGTGTGTGACAGCTGAGATGAGCACGTACTGTACGTCTGATGGTGTTTGGTGTGTGTGTGACAGCTGAGATGAGCACGTACTGTACGTCTGATGGTGTTTGGTGTGTGTGTGACAGCTGAGATGAGCACGTACTGTACGTCTGATGGTGTTTGGTGTGTGTGTGACAGCTGAGATGAGCACGTACTGTACGTCTGATGGTGTTTGGTGTGTGTGTGACAGCTGAGATGAGCACGTACTGTACGTCTGATGGTGTTTGGTGTGTGTGTGACAGCTGAGATGAGCACGTACTGTACGTCTGATGGTGTTTGGTGTGTGTGTGACAGCTGAGATGAGCACGTACTGTACGTCTGATGGTGTTTGGTGTGTGTGTGACAGCTGAGATGAGCACGTACTGTACGTCTGATGGTGTTTGGTGTGTGTGTGACAGCTGAGATGAGCACGTACTGTACGTCTGATGGTGTTTGGTGTGTGTGTGACAGCTGAGATGAGCACGTACTGTACGTCTGATGGTGTTTGGTGTGTGTGTGACAGCTGAGATGAGCACGTACTGTACGTCTGATGGTGTTTGGTGTGTGTGTGACAGCTGAGATGAGCATGTACTGTACGTCTGATGGTGTTTGGTGTGTGTGTGACAGCTGAGATGAGCACGTACTGTACGTCTGATGGTGTTTGGTGTGTGTGTGACAGCTGAGATGAGCACGTACTGTACGTCTGATGGTGTTTGGTGTGTGTGTGACAGCTGAGATGAGCACGTACTGTACGTCTGATGGTGTTTGGTGTGTGTGTGACAGCTGAGATGAGCACGTACTGTACGTCTGATGGTGTTTGGTGTGTGTGTGACAGCTGAGATGAGCACGTACTGTACGTCTGATGGTGTTTGGTGTGTGTGTGACAGCTGAGATGAGCACGTACAGTACGTCTGATGGTGTTTGGTGTGTGTGTGACAGCTGAGATGAGCACGTACTGTACGTCTGATGGTGTTTGGTGTGTGTGTGACAGCTGAGATGAGCACGTACTGTACGTCTGATGGTGTTTGGTGTGTGTGTGACAGCTGAGATGAGCACGTACTGTACGTCTGATGGTGTTTGGTGTGTGTGTGACAGCTGAGATGAGCACGTACTGTACGTCTGATGGTGTTTGGTGTGTGTGTGACAGCTGAGATGAGCACGTACTGTACGTCTGATGGTGTTTGGTGTGTGTGTGACAGCTGAGATGAGCACGTACTGTACGTCTGATGGTGTTTGGTGTGTGTGTGACAGCTGAGATGAGCACGTACTGTACGTCTGATGGTGTTTGGTGTGTGTGTGACAGCTGAGATGAGCACGTACTGTACGTCTGATGGTGTTTGGTGTGTGTGTGACAGCTGAGATGAGCACGTACTGTACGTCTGATGGTGTTTGGTGTGTGTGTGACAGCTGAGATGAGCACGTACTGTACGTCTGATGGTGTTTGGTGTGTGTGTGACAGCTGAGATGAGCACGTACTGTACGTCTGATGGTGTTTGGTGTGTGTGTGACAGCTGAGATGAGCACGTACAGTACGTCTGATGGTGTTTGGTGTGTGTGTGACAGCTGAGATGAGCACGTACAGTACGTCTGATGGTGTTTGGTGTGTGTGTGACAGCTGAGATGAGCACGTACTGTACGTCTGATGGTGTTTGGTGTGTGTGTGACAGCTGAGATGAGCACGTACTGTACGTCTGATGGTGTTTGGTGTGTGTGTGACAGCTGAGATGAGCACGTACTGTACGTCTGATGGTGTTTGGTGTGTGTGTGACAGCTGAGATGAGCACGTACTGTACGTCTGATGGTGTTTGGTGTGTGTGTGACAGCTGAGATGAGCACGTACTGTACGTCTGATGGTGTTTGGTGTGTGTGTGACAGCTGAGATGAGCACGTACTGTACGTCTGATGGTGTTTGGTGTGTGTGTGACAGCTGAGATGAGCACGTACTGTACGTCTGATGGTGTTTGGTGTGTGTGTGACAGCTGAGATGAGCACGTACTGTACGTCTGATGGTGTTTGGTGTGTGTGTGACAGCTGAGATGAGCACGTACAGTACGTCTGATGGTGTTTGGTGTGTGTGTGACAGCTGAGATGAGCACGTACTGTACGTCTGATGGTGTTTGGTGTGTGTGTGACAGCTGAGATGAGCACGTACAGTACGTCTGATGGTGTTTGGTGTGTGTGTGACAGCTGAGATGAGCACGTACTGTACGTCTGATGGTGTTTGGTGTGTGTGTGACAGCTGAGATGAGCACGTACTGTACGTCTGATGGTGTTTGGTGTGTGTGTGACAGCTGAGATGAGCACGTACTGTACGTCTGATGGTGTTTGGTGTGTGTGTGACAGCTGAGATGAGCACGTACTGTACGTCTGATGGTGTTTGGTGTGTGTGACAGCTGAGATGAGCACGTACTGTACGTCTGATGGTGTTTGGTGTGTGTGTGACAGCTGAGATGAGCACGTACTGTACGTCTGATGGTGTTTGGTGTGTGTGTGACAGCTGAGATGAGCACGTACTGTACGTCTGATGGTGTTTGGTGTGTGTGTGACAGCTGAGATGAGCACGTACTGTACGTCTGATGGTGTTTGGTGTGTGTGTGACAGCTGAGATGAGCACGTACTGTACGTCTGATGGTGTTTGGTGTGTGTGTGACAGCTGAGATGAGCACGTACTGTACGTCTGATGGTGTTTGGTGTGTGTGTGACAGCTGAGATGAGCACGTACTGTACGTCTGATGGTGTTTGGTGTGTGTGTGACAGCTGAGATGAGCACGTACAGTACGTCTGATGGTGTTTGGTGTGTGTGTGACAGCTGAGATGAGCACGTACTGTACGTCTGATGGTGTTGGGTGTGTGTGTGACAGCTGAGATGAGCACGTACTGTACGTCTGATGGTGTTTGGTGTGTGTGTGACAGCTGAGATGAGCACGTACTGTACGTCTGATGGTGTTTGGTGTGTGTGTGACAGCTGAGATGAGCACGTACTGTACGTCTGATGGTGTTTGGTGTGTGTGTGACAGCTGAGATGAGCACGTACTGTACGTCTGATGGTGTTCGGTGTGTGTGTGACAGCTGAGATGAGCACGTACTGTACGTCTGATGGTGTTCGGTGTGTGTGTGACAGCTGAGATGAGCACGTACTGTACGTCTGATGGTGTTTGGTGTGTGTGTGACAGCTGAGATGAGCACGTACTGTACGTCTGATGGTGTTCGGTGTGTGTGTGACAGCTGAGATGAGCACGTACTGTACGTCTGATGGTGTTCGGTGTGTGTGTGACAGCTGAGATGAGCACGTACTGTACGTCTGATGGTGTTTGGTGTGTGTGTGACAGCTGAGATGAGCACGTACTGTACGTCTGATGGTGTTTGGTGTGTGTGTGACAGCTGAGATGAGCACGTACTGTACGTCTGATGGTGTTTGGTGTGTGTGTGACAGCTGAGATGAGCACGTACTGTACGTCTGATGGTGTTTGGTGTGTGTGTGACAGCTGAGATGAGCACGTACTGTACGTCTGATGGTGTTTGGTGTGTGTTTGACAGCTGAGATGAGCACGTACTGTACGTCTGATGGTGTTTGGTGTGTGTGTGACAGCTGAGATGAGCACGTACTGTACGTCTGATGGTGTTTGGTGTGTGTGTGACAGCTGAGATGAGCACGTACTGTACGTCTGATGGTGTTTGGTGTGTGTGTGACAGCTGAGATGAGCACGTACAGTACGTCTGATGGTGTTTGGTGTGTGTGTGACAGCTGAGATGAGCACGTACTGTACGTCTGATGGTGTTTGGTGTGTGTGTGACAGCTGAGATGAGCACGTACTGTACGTCTGATGGCAGAAGAACATCACTGATCGTCTGGTCTAGAGACTCTCCTTCAGACATTCATCCGCGAGTAACCCATCATTACCTCGGCTCTCGATGCTTCTAATGGCTCAAGCCTGAACCTCTACATCTGTGAGATTCACCCTCGGCCTTTTGTTTGGTAACTCGCTCTTTTAAAGCAGGATTTATCTTCCCAGCCACTGGGAAACGTATGGGATTGATCCTGAATCATGGATCAGTGACCCTGAAGCTCATATCCAGGGCTTAATGCGTACGGCACACACAGCGGCTCTGGAGTGTGTGTTTGCGAGGCGATATGACCCGTAAATCCGCCCGGCTCGGGCCTGTGATTCATTAAGGTTCTGTTGAGGTTAAAGTCTCTGAAATGTATTTTTCTGAGAAAGGGGAAATAAAAGCCAGAGGAAGAATTGGAATCGAGCTCAGAGCGCAACGCCTCGATGGCAAACAAAGAGAGTGGCGTTTCCAATAACCTCCCGTCTATTATCCGTCGCTGACACTGATTCAGGATCATCCGGTCACAGTATCGGTGAATTAACCAGAACCTCCAGCGAAACCCAATAGCAATAGCGACACCGCGACTCCAGACACACAGAGCAATAGCAACTTTATTTATATAGCACAATTAAAACAACACAAGTTGACCAATGACAACCTCCTTTTGTCTTGCTTAGCTGGCAACATTTAATGTAATATTTAACAAAATGATTGATCTCCTGCATTGAACTTTTTTTTTCTTACAACAAAAATGAACTACTTTCTTAAAAAGCACCAAAAAAAAGAAGAGAAAAAAAATCATCACAAGTCAAGTCTCCTTCATTTATACAGCGCTTTATAGAGTTTCACAGCAGCTTTACAGTGATGACAGGAGATTACAGTAACAGAGATTGTAGTTTTTTGAGTGATTCACTTCCATTGTAAAAATGATTCGTTATTAACTTAGGGACCGCTTACATGACACCGTTTTCAACTGAAAACAGAAACTTTTAATGCGTTCTGGCTGTTAATTTGCAAGATAACGGTAATATAATATAAATGATACAATATAATATAATAAAATTGTCACTGATTAAAAGCTATTGAAAACAGACGTGTTTTGAGTCCAGTACAGTAGCAGCGTCTCTAACATGTTTAAATGAAACGCCCTCCAACCAAAACCATCCTTGTTACTTTTCCGCACGCTAACAATGATGGATTTACTAGTCGAGTCCAGCAGAATACCAGTTTAACACGGAGCTGAACGTTTCTCCTCCTCCAGGCGTCGGAGGTTATTTCTGCAGAGTGAAATTACGCTCCACGTTCAGTGTTATATTACATAAATCACAATTAGATCTGAACGAGCGGCCTGGCTTCATTCTGGTCCTGTAGCGAACGACAGGAGATTGTGAACACAATCAAGCAAAAGCACAGTTATCAATTACACTTCAGTCAGTGAAACACTGAAAATATTGGCAACCTAAATAATAAGAAAGTTACATGTTATTTAAAAAACGTTGGTTTTATATTTCCAGACAAAGATGTGTCATATCGAGAGGGATGTGGGACACGAGAAGGAAAGAGACTCTCTTTTCTAACATGTTCAAGTAAATGACACGTGTTGTAAAAGGTCTGAAGAGTGAATTATATCTTCCGCAGAGTCAAGACTTTGTGCTGTCAGAGAAAGCAAAACTAAAATCCTAAGCATGTGAAATGCAACTAATACTATACAAATAAACTTGACGTGCCTTACCATAATAACTGTGATAAACAGAATTTGATGTGCAGGCAGAAATGCATCAGGTCTATTATATTCGCATTTTTACTGTGGTAAAGTAAAAAAAAAACGCTGTAGGACAAATTAAAAACAAACCAAAGGAAGAAACGTTTATAATCCCCTGTGACAATGAGACGTGAGTGAAGATTTGGGAAAAGAAACGAGATGTTCCGTGTCCAATGGAATATTGTTAAATTCGCTGATAATCGGGCGACCAGATCGCAGAACATAACATAGAGCCGACAAAGCTTTCGGCACGAATCCACATGTTTCTATGTCTGCAATGTAACATTTAATTGCTAACCTATTATTTCTTTTGTAAACAACGCTTTGTGCTTCACTCCTGTCATAATATTCACGTAAAACAGCATTCACATACAAAATCATGTGTTTTGGCGGTGATGCGCTTGTCAGGTTTACAGCCCTAGTACTGAGTGTGTAGAAATAAAGCTGACTTGAAAATGTGTTGGTGCTGCTAGAGGGTTTGAGTGACAGAACCTAATATTTTGTTCATTTCACGTCACTCACTATTTCATATCATTAACTGTATGGCTCTACGGACTTTAAATTGACTTTAAATCCAGAGGAATAAGAAAGCCAAACACACACATCAGGAGCTGCAGACCTTCAGCACAATCTGCCCAAGCTGAGGCTTTTCAGCAGACCAACGTGAGGCGCACACAAGCTGACGCGAGCTTTGTTTCAGTGGGAACCGCACCGCAGATGGTGGATCTGGCATCAACAGGAGAGAGAGAGAGAGAGAGAGAGGTGGAGAGAGAGAGAGAGGGAGGGAGAGAGAGAGAGGGAGAGAGGAGAGAGAGAGAGGGAGAGAGAGAGAGGTGGAGAGAGAGAGAGAGAGGTGGAGAGAGAGAGAAAGAGAGAGAGAGAGAGAGAGAGAGAGAGACAGAGAGAGATCCATCTAAATCCTGTCTGAGATGCTTTGGGAAACTCAGCCAAACCAAAGCAAACATGCAAACAAACAAACACAACTGTGATCAGCATGCGACCCCATGTGTGCGAGTCATTAAGGGCCCGACACCATCAGGGGCCCGACACGCGTCTCCTGACTCACAGCGGGAGGGACAGAGAATGAGGGGATGGGAATAAAAGACGGGAGCAGATGTCAGTTCCCGCCTGATCAATCTCTTTATCTCTCTCTCTGTCCATCTATCTATAGTAGTGAGGACATTTCACGAATGGACTTATTGCACAGGAGGAACCGATCACGGTCCCACGCTTGAGTTCACTGAGAGCGACCCGTTCTTTCACAGATGTGTGTAGAAGCGTCTGCATGCCTAGTGCTTGATTCATAGAAGTGAGTGGAACTCCTGAATTCAATGATTTGGAGGCGTGTCCCAATACTTTTGGCAATATAGTATTCCATGGTCAACTGTTAGTGGTATTTAGTGGTAGTGGTGGTGGTGGTGGTTGGGGGGGGTTATGGTGGGGGGTTGTTTGGGGGGGTGGTATGGTGGGGGGTTGTTTGGGGGGGGGGGGGTGGTATGGTGTGGGGTTGTTCTTCAGGGCTCGGCCTCTTAGTTCCAGTGAAAGGAACTCTTAATGCTTCAGCAAACCAAGACATTTTGGACAAATTTATGCTCCCAACTTTGTGTGAAGAGTCTGGTGATGTTCCTGTTCCAGCATGACTGCGCTCCAGTGCACAGAGCAGGACCATAAACACATGGATGAGATGCCAGACCTTCTCGTCCAACATCAGTGCCGGACCTCACGGGCAAAAATTCCCATAAACACACTCCTAAACCTTGTGGAATCGATCTATCTATCTATCTATATCTATCTATCTATATCTATCTATCTATATCTAGATATTTATATAGATCTGTCTGTCTGTCTGTCTGTCTCTCTGTCTGTCTGTCTGTTAACCTAGATGCTGAAATGACAGCTAACTCTTGCTGGGAATAGACCTGAGACTCTGAGTATTTTGGACTGAACTGATTTATAACTTGATTATATTGAGAAGCACTTGAACCCTGTCAGATAATGACTCCTCAACTCTTCCTCTGCTCCAGCTGTAGCTCCAGCAACAGAAGCGTTAACCACGGCTCTTACGCTCGTATGACCCGTATGCTCTGAACTCTTTCATCTCTAACCCTGCTGTTCTGTCCTTCTGTCACTGCATTAACACAGAGCGACTCCTGGGAATCACAGGCTCTCTAATGACCCCGCACAGAGACCAGCACACACTCTGTGTTTGGGGAATCAGCAGGGCCAATTACCAGGGCCAAACGAGTCCGACACACAGCCGGAGGGCCAAACGAGTCCACACGCAGCCGGAGGGCCTAACGAGTCCGACACGCAGCCGGAGGGGTAAATGAAGAAGCTGCATGCTTCACTTCTCTTCAGATTCAGATGCTGCTTCACTTTCCATCTGGGATTTATTTATTCGCTCTTTGGTCTGCTCTGCAATCTTGTTCAAAATTCCACTGTTAATCCATTATGTTACATGCCGTTTCTTTGCAAATATCAAATTTACTAGCAGTTTCTAAGTGAAATGAGTTTTAGAGGAAATCCTACACCAGTGTGTTTTACTCATTCCTCTGTGTGGGAGTGAGATGTGATCACGCACTTATATTGGGCTTTAAACAGGCGAGAGGGCTAATAGCCTCGAGACTGGAGCACTGAACCCTAAAACCACTGCATTTCCACCGTCGGGCCAGTGCTAGCCGGGCCGGCCTGTAAACGGGCGGGCGGGGCTAATAGCCTCGAGACTGGAGCACTGAACCCTAAACCACTGCGTTTCCACTGTCGGACCAGTGCTAGCTGGGCTGTAAACGGGCGGGCGGGGCTAATAGCCTCGAGACTGGAGCACTGAACCCTAAACCACTGCGTTTCCACTGTCGGACCAGTGCTAGTCGGGCTGTAAACGGGCGGGCGGGGCTAATAGCCTCGAGACTGGAGCACTGAACCCTAAACCACTGCGTTTCCACCGTCGGGCCAGTGCTAGCTGGGCTGTAAACAGGCAGGCGGGGCTAATAGCCTCGAGACTGGAGCACTGAACCCTAAACCACTGCGTTTCCACCGTCGGGCTGAAGCTCCACACCACTTCACTAAAACACACCCGTAACACACCTCTCTCTGGAACAACGGCACACACACCCATCATTTCACCAACTAATGGAAGTTTTATCAGAAAGAAATCACTGAAAACTAGCGTGATATGATAAAAGCGACCATTTTCTGGCATTTTTGTTGTTTACCTAAAGATTTAAAACCCAAGCATTGATGTTTTACCACTGGTTTACAATAAAAAGTGATATATTGATCATAACGAATTAACTTTCATTTCTTTATTAGTCGTATTTACCGTTATTTCACAAAAGAAAGAGGACGCACGTTATTCAGTCGCGTCTGTTTCTGTTTATTTAGTCACAGGACAATCACATTTAGAAAGAATGATCATTTCTACAAACATGCCACCACAAACACGACCTGAGGAGCTTCAGCATCTCTCCCAGCACAGTTTCAGTCAGGGAAACAGCTCTCGAAAACCAGAGTTGCTTTATTTTATGACGTATGCGAAGCTAAATATGTACATCTGACAGTCCGGTATAAAGAGACGAGACGTACTGACAGATAAAATGAAAACATGATTGTGATAGCCTATATGATTGGTCTGATTTCTTCAAGCGGTCATATTTACCATGTTTACTATGGTAATGGTTATCACGCATGGTATTTTGCATCGCGTAGAAATATTTCTGCCTCATACAGAGATCAGAATCCACACCGGACCACAAACAGAAGGTATTCAAACATGAAAGTGAGTTTTGAGCTAAAATGATTTTAAAAGTCTTTAATGCTGATGTTAGCCGGTATATGGAATCATCCGTGTGTGTGTGTGTGTGTGTGTGTGTGTGTGTGTGTGTGTGTGTGTGTGTGTGTGTGTGTGTGTGTGTGTGTGTGTGTGTGTGTGTGTGTAAAGCACATGAGAAACCGCCTCTGGGAGCATGAAGGTGTGTGTTGAGAAGGAATGGTTCAGCAGTGCTGACTGAAGAACAGTGTGTGACGGTCCATTAGTGAAACTTGCGTTAGAACTTCATGATCTGAATGTAAATGTGAGGAAATGCCCTTGCAGAAAGTGAAGAGACACATGGCATCATCACCATGTTCAATGGGGTGTTTGTCAAACAAATTGAATCTCTACAGCTGTAGCATCTTCAGCGTAACGTGAGCCGCATGCTAATAAAAACGCACTCGGGAAAAGTGTGTGTGACGCTGGGCCAAGAACGACTTCGCATGCATTCGGATCCAATTTCATCCGGCGTTCTGCCTGGTTTAGCGATTCTTCGATTGATGTTAAACTTGTCAACAGAGACGGTTATTCTTGCGCTCGCCGAGCGTGACTGAGTGTGAGAGGATTAAGATGAAATTAACCCGAGCACCACATCGTATCTTCATCAGCACGAGTCACGCTGGAGAAAACATTCTGCTAAACGTCTCATTCGTGTCACACTGCTCTGAAGAAGAAACTTCAGTCCTTCCAATCCTAACCTGTAGAAGTGACTGTCAAATCCCTCAGATTCTATTAAAATATCTTCAGTTGTGTTTCGAAGATGAACGAAAGTCTCATGGGTTTGGAACGCGGCGGGCGAGTAATTAATGACAGAATCTTCATTTTTGTGTGAACTATCCTTTAATGCAGAATAAACATCTGAAGGCGTCGGAAATCCTGAGAGTCATGGAGCGAGACACAGAAACACACACACACACACACACAAACAGACTCAGATTCACTTTCTATTACAGTGCACAGTTATTTTATTCAGAAGCATCTTGTCATATTTATTGATTATTATATCTATATCTTCAGTCTCCTCTAACTCTACATGAGTGTTTGTGTCTTGTTTCTGTTTCTCTGCTTCTCCAACAGCGTGACGAAAGGAAATCTGTGTGTCGCTGCGCATCTGTTACTCGTCTCTGCGTAAAGGACGGCGTCACGCTGATGTTTGATTTCTGAGAGTGTGTGTGTGTGTGTTCACACAACACATCAGAACAACACAAACAGATGGACACTTACACTCGCCTCTCTTAGTCACACTGGCAGCAGAACAACAGCACAAACAGACGGAAATCGATGGATATTAACATACACACGCACACACACACACACACACACACACACACACACACAAACACACACACACACACACACACTCCAAACCAGGTGACGTCTCTTTCTGAAGGATTTATTCTGAACTCAGAGTCATTTCGATGTTAAAAAAAGAACATTTATTGTATGATTCTTCAAACTGGGAACGTCACTTTTGAACGTTCTGAAACAAGTGGACAGTCAATGGCACGAACTCCAGAAATAATGAGCCTGAAATGGGATGAATTATAGGAGGTGCTCTTGAAAGATCTGTTAAACTCAAACTCATCCTTTCTGCTTCTGATTCGAGAGTGAGAGTGATGTTCCCTGTCATCAGTGAAGAACACAAATCTGCACACACACACACTCACACACTCACCCACTCACACACACACACACACACACACACACTCACACACACACTTACACACTCACACACTCACACTGGATTGAGTTTCAGACGTGTCTCCCTGTATTGTCTTGTTGACAGTGTTGATCTTATCTGTGACTCAACACACTCATAATCTGATGTTACTGTATGACAGATTACTGGAGATTCTGGAGAACCGAGAGAAACGAGAGAACCGAGATCGAGAACCGAGAGAAACGAGAAACAAGAGAAACGAGATCGAGAACCGAGAGAAATGAGAGAACCGAGATCGAGAGCCGAGAGAAACGAGAATGAGAAACGAGAGAACCGAAATCGAGAACCTAGAGAAATGAGAGAACCAAGAGAAACGAGAGAACCAAGATCGAGAACCGAGAGAAATGAGAGAACCGAGATCGAGAACCGAGAGAAATGAGAGAAACGAGAGAAACTAGTGAACCGACATTGAGAACTGAGAGAAACGAGAGAACCGAGATCGAGAAACGAGAGAACCGAGATCGAGAAACGAGAGAAACGAGATCGAGAAACGAGAGAACCGAGATCGAGAAACGAGAGAACCGAGATCGAGAAACAAGAGAAACGAGATCGAGAAACGAGAGAACCGAGATCGAGAAACGAGAGAACC
Organism: Rutilus rutilus; assembly: GCA_021464565.1. Lineage (NCBI taxonomy): Eukaryota > Metazoa > Chordata > Actinopteri > Cypriniformes > Leuciscidae > Rutilus > Rutilus rutilus. The sequence goes on from JAJAQA010000007.1 coordinate 48,448,177, forward strand.
GAGATCGAGAACCGAGAGAAATGAGAAACGAGAGAAACTAGTGAACCGACATCGAGAACTGAGAGAAACGAGAGAACCGAGAGAAACGAGATCAAGAACCAAGAGAACCGAGAGAAACGAGAGAACCGAGAGAAATGAGAGAAATGAGAGAACCGAGAACTGAGCAACGAACCCCTGCTGAAGCTCAGAGCTGAAATAAAGATCATCTCCAACTCAAAAGAGCCGCGTGTTCAAAGGGTCACTCTTCATTTCCATCACAATCAGACCCATCTGTCCACGCTTGGCCCGTCAGCTGTGTGTGGGTGTGTGTGTGTGTGTGTGTGTGTGTGTGTGTGTGTGTGTGTGTGTGTGTGTGTGTGTGTGTGTGTGTGTGTGTTTTAATTGTCATGAGTCTGTCTCACTGTGAAGTGGCTTTATGAGCTTGTGTGTGTGTGAAGAGAGAAGAGAGAGACAGAGAGAGAGAGAGAGAGAGAGAGTGTGTGCGCGTTTTAATTGTCATGAGTATGTCTGACTGTGAAGTGGCTTTATGAGCTTGACTGTGAGTGTGTGTGTGTGTGTGTGTGTGTGTGTGTGTGTGTGTGTGTGTGTGTGTGTGTGTGTGTGTGTGTGTGTGTGTGTGTGTGTGTGTGTGATGTAAAGGGGCGATGCTCCTGTTAGATGGGATTAATTCACTAATTAAGGCTTTAATTATGAAGGTTTTTCCTCAAGCTTTCAGAGAACTGTTGTTTCTCCACCAGCTGAACGAGAACGAGGACAAACATCCTCTGTCCACCGGCGAACATTAATCACAGTCGAGACGTGCGTCTTTTACATGTGATGAGTTATTCATCGAGTCACTCGAGCAACACACACTCGATCTGACAGAGAGAAAACACTCTTCATCTCGTCTTATGATAGCAACATGTAAATCTGTGAAAGACTCGTGTGTGTTTAAACACACTGTTATCCTGAGAGTGTTTCACAATCACAGTAAAGGGTCAGAGATTGTTTCTTAACGAGATCGTTCACGCAAAAATCATCATTTACTGCCGTTCCAAACCAGCATTTCTGAGAAACACAAAATAAGAGATTCTGAAGAACATCGGCTCATGAAATATTAATGTCCAGAAACCTTCCTCAGTTCTCTGAGTTTCATCAGACTGCTGTGTGTGTGTGTGTGTGTGTGTGTGTGTGTGTGTGTGTGTGTGTGTGTGTGTGTGTGTGTGTGTGTGTGTGTGTGTGTGTGTGTGTGTGTGTGTGTGTGTGTGTGTGTGTGTGTGCGTGCGTGAGTATGTGCGTGTGTGTGTGCGTGTGCGTGCGTGCGTGCGTGCGTGTGTGTGCGAGTGTGTGTGTGTGTGTGTGTGTGAGTGCGCGTGTGTGTGTGAGTGTGTGTGTGTGTGTGTGTGTGTGTGTGTGTGTGTACAGATGTATCAGCGTTTCGTCTGTATTTGATCTGCAGGACTAATGAGATCCTCAGCTCTTCGATTAACCTTCAGTCTCGGTCACACTCAGAACTTCAGAAACTCAAAAGCACAAAGCGCCGTCCGTCGCTGTCGATTAGCGGCTAGCTCCTCAGCGCTCCACTAATGTAAGCTAATAGGAGGAAAACGTCCCGGATGAAGTTTAGTGAGAGCCTGCGGATGTTGTGACAAACGTCAGAGCGCTTCAGCTCCAGCTTGACATTGTGCAACTAAACCACGTCATTCACGCGGATCTGCCACTGGTGTTTCGGGATGATTCACTGGAGGCCGTGATTTCTCCACGGTTTAGGGCTGTTGGACACGAGGCAAGTCAAAAACACTGTGATGCGCGTCCTCGAGCGGCTTATTAGCAGTGCTAGCACTCATAACCAGCATTAAACATTAAAACTTCTCCAGCGTGCAACTCTCTGGCGCTTCAATGACGAAACTCTATAAATAGCCTTAAAATTCACAGCAAAACACAAACGCCTCCAAACTTCTGTCATGTTTACATCATTATAAGCGTATGAACGAGTTTGACATGTTGATATTAAAACAAAAAAACATTGGCAGAGGATATAACCCAGGACACAGGGAACGTTCTCTCAAAGTTATGATTAAACGTTCGTCCAGTAAAGTTAATAGAACGTTTATTCAATGTTATTCAGGGTCTCATTTATAAAAGTGTACGTGTGCCGAAAGCGTATGCACAGTTTTATAAGTCTAGATTTTTTTTTGCGAAATAACCATATATGGAGCTTACAACGCCCCGTTTTATTATGCATATCCTCATCTGCATATGCATATTCATGCACGTGATTCCATGTTTACAAGACATTATGAAAATATGATATGGATGTGCGTCACATTACATTGCTAAAAATCTTGTTTTAGAACAAGCCCTGTTTTAGAATATGAATATGCATATGCAAATGATATGCAGATGAGGATATGCATAGTCAAACGAGGCACTGTAAGCTCATATATGGTTATTTCGGGGAGGAGACGCATGTGAACACAATCTTCCGGTTATAAATATCTCAGACTCATACACCCGTGTGTATGCCAGAACCTGCGCAACATTCCCTTTATAATCCCAGTCAGCGGAAGATTGTGTTCACATGCGTCTCCTCCCCGAAACAACCATATATGAGCTTACAGCGCCTCGTTTTACTATATCCTCATCTGCATATCATTTGCATATGCATATTCATCCACGTGATTCCATGTTTAACGGTGCAGGACATTAGGAGAATATGAGATACGGATGTGCGTCATCATTACATTGATAACAATCATTTAGTAGCCGATCCTTGCCTTGTTTTTGAATAAATAAATCAAATAGTATAAAATGCATTTCAGAGAAAGTTATCCTCAATCTTTTCCACTGGCCAAATAGTATTTTTAAATGCTTTATATTTTTAATGTAAACAGATAGGCCTTATTGTGCATTATTGATCATTATCAATATTTCCTCAGACGTGAGTTAAAGCAAACATTAACACACAGCATTCCTCAGGAGAAGTGTTCAACAGCAGCGCATACACTACTCATACTACTGTTTATTACAATATAAGAAATGTTGTAACTTCTCGGTAATAATTTGATGTAACTTAAGTGCTTAACTCCATTAATGAGAATGGCGTATTTAATCTAAATGTGTATATCAGATGTAAAACAGAGTTTAAATCATTATTTTATTGATTTAAACTGTTATATAGGGCCCTATTTTAACGATCTGAAACGCAAGTAACTTTGTGGGCGGATCTCGGGCTGTTGCTATTATACCGGCGGGATAAATGACTCTCCGACGCAAATCTAAAATGTGTTGGTCTGAAGAGCTTCATTACTCATAGGTGTGGTTTGGGCGTAACGTGAAATAAACCAATCAGAGCGTCATCTCACATTCCCTTTAAGAGCAGGTGTGCTTGTTCCATGGCGGATTGCTATTATAACGGCGGATTTGCCAGGAGCGGTTCACAGCCGAGGAGACCGACGTTCTCGTCAGGGCCGTAAAACACAGAGAAGTGACATTGGGGATGGAGAAACACACACAGATTAGCTTCGGTTAAACAGGCGTATGATAATTTGGGTAAATGTGTAAGCTAGATTTATGCCTATTCTTTCACATCTTCATGGACACAACAATGATTTCCCTCGTGTGGTAATATTTTTCCTTGTAATAATGTATGGTTTTCTAAAAATGAGAACTGCTGCTTCTGTGTAGATGACACACGCTACATTGATTATGGCCAAGCATGCACCCTTAAAATAGCATCTGAATAACATGCGCAACGCGTCACTGACTTTAGACGAGGTTTCTCCTGGTCAGTGCTGGAATTGTTTTCTGAAACTGCAAAATAGCACCAGGGAACGTTTGCGCCGGAACACGCCTCCTCTTTTCCCTGAACCGCCCCCGGGAGCGCAAGTTCATTCCCTAATTTACCGACGTGCGTCTGTGGAGGGAAAAGTCCGCTGTGCGTCGGGTGAGAAATAGGAATGAGACATGCGTCGCTGTACAAAGTCAGTTGCGCTGGGTGCGAGAGAGGGCCCAAGGACTCATAATGAATATTAAAGTGTTTTTCCTACATCAGTTCCTCAGATCTCCATCGGTGTCGCCGTAATGCTCCTTCTCTAATGTTCGTACACATGATCAGAGTTACTCACAGATGCACACTCTCCCCTCAAGTGTGTTTTTATAATTCATAAATCAATTTATAAATCATTTTTATAAAAGCGTGTGCGTGGGAAGTGACGTACGCCTCTTTCAGGTACGCAACGGAATTACATTAGCACAAAAACATCGATTGAGCTGAAGTAAAAGTGACGTTCCCGTGTTTGAAGAAATACAATGAAAATTCACGCTTGCATACGCCGGAATAACGTTTTCATAACTTAATGGGAATGTTGGCAAAACATTCTTAGAACATGTTTTTATTGGCGGTGCATCACTGACCCTGAATCAGTGTTTAAGCCTCATGACAGCAGAGGTGTGTGTGTGTGTGTGTGTGTGTGTGTGTTTCTGGACACTGGCTGTAAAACAAGGCTCTTAGTGAAATTTATGAGCACTTATAAAGATTAGTGATGCTCAGGAGCGTTGGGATCACGTGGGACGAGGATCGCAGCATCACAGGAGCTCCTGCTGGAAATAAGTGTAATTATTCATTCACAGCACGATGAACTGTTGAGCTGAAGAGCTCTTGAGATGAGTATGAAAATGAAAAGCACAGCACGCCATCTTGGACTGACTCTGGGCCTTTAAACCTCAGATAAACGCTGTAATCCTGGAGTCACACAGGACATCCAGGCCTTCTGCTTCTCAGGTGAGTGTATCTCGACTTGGCATTTTCTGCAGTGCAATTCTCTGTCAAGTTAGTTTCCACATGACACACGGATCTGATAATGAGGCTGTCTCATACAGAAGGCATCTGTCTTGATGCTGTGATTGACAGCTGTCCGTCATAATGTTCTGCATGTGATTCTGCAGCTTCAAACAACACGTCAACGTCTCTAAATCAAAGACAAGTTCAGAGATTCGAAGACTGACGAGCTCAAAGGATCAGATGAAACTGGTTTCTGATTATTAAATAACTCTATTTGATCAGTTCTTAAAATCAGCATTCTTAAAATCTGAACTCATCAATGCTCTCGTTTGCAGGGCGCTTCAGAACAAACATCTGTTAAATGAATAAACAAGAGTTAAACATCAGTTAATTCTCGTCCTATCATTTAAAACCTCTTTCTGAGAGTTACACAGTTACACCAGTAGGTGGCGACAAGTGACTGTATTATAATTGAGTTTATTCATTCAACCAATTCGTTCAACAGCACTGATTCATTCAAGAACTAAACAAGCGACTGTCTTTACAAGTGAGTCAGTGAATCATTCACTTAAACGATTCATTCACTCAAACTCTCTCTCTCACACACACACTCACACACACACTCACACTCACACACACACTCACACACACACTCACACACACTCTCACACACACAGTATGTGAATTCGGATGCAGCCTGAGTTTATGAGTCATTGAATCACTCATTTAAACAATGAAACTGAATCATTCAGGACTGAAACACTGCAGTGGTTCGTTCGCAACTATTTTCATTGGCAGAGCAAAAATAAAATAACTCAATACTTTGTCTGAAGAGTAAGATAGTCAATAATAACTGATAAGTGATAACTTCACTAAAGCGATTCCGGACAATCGTGCTGTTACTCCATTATATTTCTAATGTTGATAGACGTTCATAAACACATCTGCACACACAGAGCTGCATTTACAACTCATTCTCAAAGCCATAAAACACAATCTAACGAGAGAAATGAAATGCAGATATTCTAACTGATCTTTTCCATAGAAATAATCAACTTCAAACTTTGGAAACATTCCACCCAAACACACAGATGCTGATGCGCTTGTTTTAATCAGGACTAATGAGCAAAGCGATGTGTTAGTGATTCACACACACACACACACACACACACACACACACACAGACAGAGTTTAAGAGGAGAAAACACCACGACTCCAGAAGCAGCGCAGAGTAAAACCTGAACCCGGATCGATCCGGAGCGAGAGTGTGGAACTGGATCCAGAGAGAGAAAAAGAGATTGAGATGAAGAAGTCACAGAATGAAAGAGCCCTGAAGCGCAGACGCGCACACACACACACACACACACACGCACACACAAGACGCAGACGCACACACAAGACGCAGACGCAGATGCAGACACACACACACGCTGAAACGCACACACAAGACGCAGACGCACACACAAGCAGAGAGAGAAAGAGATTGAGATGAAGTCACAGAATGAAAGAGCCCTGAAATGCAGACGCAGATGCAGACACACACGTGAAGACGCACACACAGATGCACACACACACACACACACACACACGCAGATGCACACACATAGACGCAGACACACACACGCAGACGCACACACACAGACGCAGACACACACAGACGCACACACCCACATGCAGATGCAGACACACACACACACACACATGCAGATGCAGACACACACACACACACACACACACACATGCAGATGCAGACACACACACACACACACACACACACACGCAGATGCAGACACACACACACACACACACACACGCAGATGCAGACACACACACACACGCACACACACACACACACACACACACACATGCAGATGCAGTCGTTCCTCTCATCAATATCAGGAAACATGGAATCATCACAATCCCACAGCACTCGATGAACACACACAGATTTTCACACACACACACACACACACACACACACACACACACACACACACACACACACACACACACACCATAACCTCTCAGTGAACACAGCCGTTTTCCACAATAAAGAACCTGGAGAGACTCCAGAGGGATGGGAAAGGTTCTTCATGGAAGCAGCGACGCCAACAGAGAAGCTTCATCTCTACGAGTGTATCGAGAAGCTCAGTCATGAACAACTGGTGTTTCATTAAGATACTCAACATGTTAGAGAAGGAAAGCACGTACATCTATTCAGATATAACACACACTCACACACACACACACATCTGCTTCCAATTCAGATGTTTGGAGAGAATTATCAATCAGTGTATAAACATAATTGTGCATTTGCATGAAAGCAGCAGGTGCTGGAGCTTCTGTCCGGCATTACGCAGAAACACATCTGTCCATCTGTGACCTGACCGTCATCACACCATCAGCATCAGTGTGAACACACACACACCGTCATCATCGTAGAGTACATCAGTGTGAACACACTCTCAGATCAGAGATCATAACAAAACAAACAAACAGAGGAGCAGAAACACAACACACACTCAAACACACCACTGAAGACAAGAACTAACCCTGAATCAATTCAAATGAATAAACAGAAGAGATTCTTGAGCAGATCTACTGGGACATGTTTCCCACACGTTTACAATATAACAAAATACTATTTTATATTATTACTCAGAAAAATCACTTTATAAGAGATTCATTATTTGAAGGAACAACAGCTGGTTTATATGA
>JAJAQA010000007.1:48460656-48463156 GCA_021464565.1 Rutilus rutilus
GGAGCACAGCTGGAAGAAAACAAGACTAGAGGGTCTTCGCATCTCGTGGAAAGAAAACTGCTTATTTTTCAACTCTCTTAGGAGAAAACAAACACAACCCGAGGTATTTATTAGATACAGAGGCTAAACTAACAAGAAATAACGCTTCTACTTCTGACGTTTCCAAGCAGCACAGCAGTAATGACTTTATGAACTTCTTTACTTGCAAGATTGATAATATTAGAGAGAAAATTATACCTATGCAAGCGTCTACTACAGTATCGCATCAGGCAGTGCACAGTTTCCCGCCTGGTGATGTCACTTCCTGGAGGATATTATCATGTTTATAGTTTCATAGTCAGTTCTACAAAAGACTCACAGATGGAAAATTATATTGAGGACACATGACAAAAAAAATTGTTTTTTCAATTAGACAACATTCCAAAGAAAACATGATTGGATTTTACAGAACTGCATTTTATAATCATTCAGAGAGTAAGAAATACTTTAGTCTGATTTCATCTTGATATCTGTCTTAACATGTTGAAAATATACTGTTCATTTACTGTCTTTTTTATTGCACTTGATAATAAAGAGATTTAAGCTAGATATAACGTGCAGCATATGGACTATAAATGTATATATATATAATGTACAGCTTTGAAGGATCTGCAGTGAGCGTCAGGAAACTGTCAATCGCGTGAGTTCTCAAATACAGTTGAATAAAACTGCATGTTAAACACTGAATCTGATCTGAATGGTTGTGTTTGAGTCTCATAAAGACTGATGAAGATAATGATGATGAAGCCCAATAAAACATGTTGAACAAAACCTTCTTCACGAAGTTCTTCTGTCAGTGGATTTAATTACTCTTATTATGCAACTAATAAGGTTGTGACTAATCTGATTAATTTCTCACAGGAACTCTCTCAACTAGATTAGTTATTTCTTAACGTAATTAGCATCGCCGAGTGCAGATTTCATTCAAATGAAAAGAAAGAAGCACATGCGGCTAATCCCAGAACGGCTATTAACTCGGGATTGGGGGGGGGGGGGGGGGGGGGGGGGGTATTCTGCTGTCGTATTTGATTTACATGCTGCTGTGAACACCTGTGTCTCGTGGCCACCAATAATTACCTCACTTGCCACCGTTTTCTCCTAATAATGGCCACGATTTACTAGGCCTCTTCTGTCCTCGGACAGCTGGTGCTTTGAGGAACGAGCGGCTCCTCCACAATCCCACAATGCTCCTCGTAACCATGACGACACGCCAAAAGCTCCCCAGGAAAACACACAATGACCATCACAGACCCTGTAAAGATCATTTAACAATGAACAATAGACAATGTTATGGATCAGATGTTAAACAGGCGGTTTAAACACACAACACAACATCACTGGTAAACACAAATAACACCATAATCCACTGGATGCATATTCATAAACACTTTATTTCAGTGGTCCACATTAGAAGTCCTACTAATACTAACCCGAACCCTAATCTAACAGTCTACTAATACTCTCTAACGAGACTTAATTGATCATTAATTATTAATAATCTATTACACATTTTAGGTCATGTAATCGTGCTACTATTAGATGACTTGTTTATATCATTGATTTGTACCGTATAATCTTTGATTAAAAAATACAAAGAGAAAGAAAATGATTCCATTCTTGTTTCAGCATCATAAAGTGTATTAAACATCACATTACATCAGGGCTTGGGAGGGAACTGAAGGCGTTCGCAAATTGATGAAAAGATAATTATTAGTCAATTCTTACATTTTTTAAAAATGAAAAACAATCAAATTGAAACCAAATGCAAATGTTTCATTTGTTCCATGTAATTGCAGTCGCCTGATAGTGGACGATTCCACAAATCTAACAGACCTTCTGAACATTCAGCAATGGAGCTTAGAGAAAATAATATTTAGGGAGAATCAATGAATTCTGAATCATTTACTGCCATTTTGTGAATAGTAAGTAATTTTATAATTAATAAAAAAGTAACTGTAGTTTGATTATGAGTAAAATGTAATATATATATACAGTTATGTTTAGTTTGTTTTAGTTTTCATGGACATTCAGTTTGTTTTCATTAGTCATATCTTCCTTTGTTTGATTTTTCCATTCCGTTGTTACCATGGTGACCGTCACTATGAGTTTGTTTGTTTCACCTGTGGTGTGTTTAGTTAATTACCTTTAATTGTGTCAGTAACCTCTGTTTGTTGTTCGGTCACGTTTGCGTTACGGTGTTTCTCCTAAAAACTGCGTCTGAACTTCATCATCTGTCTATCAGTATAAACTCAGCAAGACTAGAAACTTTGGTAAATTTAGTAAAAGCTTTACAGACGATGATTGGACAGGGTTTACACAATATTCTTCAGGCTTGTTGAACCATAAACGTGTCTGTGGATCATCAGATTCACACGTCAGGATTCACTGAACACAATGCACAGTTAATGCAACGATTACAACCCATGCAATGCCACCGAAAGCCAAACTGACACATTTCAGA
>JAJAQA010000007.1:48468156-48498156 GCA_021464565.1 Rutilus rutilus
ACACCCCGCCTCCTGAAACACACACCCCACCGCAGAGCAGCGCTTGTGTTCAACACACACGTTCCTGCAGGATCTTCCAGACGTTAATGAAAACTGGGGCGACTGTAATGATGAAAAACCCTCATGATGGTCCAGGCTGGCTTATACTGGACTAAAAAATCAATGTCAATAAAGAACCTTTATTTTTATGAGTGTATTGTACAATTTTCCAAATGATTCATACACATGTGTCGCTTTATTTCCACCTTTGTTGCCATTGGTTTTTGTCTTGCTTAGTTGGGGACATTTAATTTAATATTCCACAATATTAATCCAAGCACAGGTGATACGAATGTTGACACGTAATGGACCATCAGTAGCCGAGTTTCCATTACCCTTCAAACTGCGCAAATTGAAATTGCGAATTGAAAATACGCCCAATGAAAACACGTACATTTCCATAAACTCCCAAAAACTCCCATATGTCGCAAAAAAGTTTTTACGCTCGCGTGAGGTGATTTTTCAGGCAATTTGAAAAAGGAATATTTCGCAAAACTGCAATGGAATCGTTTTTTGCGCATTTACAGGTAGATGTTTACCTGACGTAGATGACGCGGTGTGTTTGGACAGAAAACGAGACAGATTTCTTCATTAAACTCATAAAAGACAAAATAATAGCGGAAATACTGGATTCTAAGCAACTAAGAAATGCCACAATCAAGACCTCGAAGCAGATATGAGGGAGAAACACCCAGAAACACCTTATATGTGCCGCTCTCAAGTATAATAAGGGTCTTTCCTTGCCATTAATGTTGGATCTAACACCTATGACTCCTTCCAACATTCGTCGCCATGATGTTTGGAATGACTGAAAAAATTACGTTTCATTCGGATAACATTGGTTAATGGAAACGGCGTCATTTCGCAATCGTTTTTTATCGACATTTAGAAAATATCCTAAAAGTATTGCGCAAATCTGTAATGGAAATGCGGCTAGTGACAGAACACACTGTGAACAATCGCTGAAAGTGAAGTAATTTAGCCAAAGGTGCCCGAATACAGGAATCACCGTAATGGTGACAGACTTTAACTTCTGCACATGTGCTGTTTCTCGAGGTCTTGCTGGGATCATACCAGCCTCCAAAAGACAACATGTTCTGCTCCAGAAAAGCCCTGGGACAGATTGAGGTAAACGTGTCAAGCTTCATTCATGACGTCTCATAAACTGCTAAACAGGTTTCTGATCTGAAGTAAGAGCCTTTAGTCTGATGTCACCAAAAACACTCACAGCAAACGTCTGAAGAACACGATTCAGCGAACATTTCCGAGCGCTGTCAGTCACCATCACATCTAATGGAGGTTCGCAGATTCATGTTGACTCTTTACTGTCAACAACGGCCAAAAATAAAAGATAAAAATAAGTTCAATAAGTAAGAAACTATTTTAAAAAATACATCCAAAACTATGGTCTAATCTGGTCAATCTTTTAGATCAGGAGTTTTAAACTGGAAAGGATCTATATATGATATATACTGTATATATATACACACACACACACACACACACACTCTCTCTCTCTCTCTCTTCATCATCATCACTGCAGAGACCCGGTTCAGAATAACCTGCTGTCTCAGAACTGAGTTTAGGCTCGTCCTGATTCCACGTCTGTGAATTATTGAGTCAGTTCGTCCTCTACATAATGGATCGGGACGCTCTCTCGTATTAAACACGTTTCCGGCTCTTCGCACAGAGCTGAAGGGTGTTGAATGATTTGTAGCTCTGAGCCGCTGAAGGTCTCAGTGACAGCAGGGCGAATCACAGCGAACGGAAACTCTCAGTACCAGTGGCGGCTCCAGAGATTTTCGGTTGCAGGTGCTATGGGGATGCTCAACACTTAAGAGAAGGTGCTTTGAATTTTGGGGCGTTTCATTATGGAGGTCGCATCGGACCACCCTTGGTATACACATGTGTACACACCCGCATTAACTATACTCGTTCCGCGACTATAAGCATATATACTGTATATATGCAAAAGTATTCAACGCAAGGGCTATAGACAGGGACGCAACTACCCAGTGTCAGAGGGGTATGCAGCAACAGTTTTGGCAATCATCAATCTTGTGCACTTTGAGAGTTAAAAAAGAAAAGCTCAAAGAAACAAAGCAAAATTCAAATCTCTTTTAGTTACAGTGTCAGTCTACATTAGCCTACACTACATATTAATAATAGTTATAATATTAATCCCATGATAGTAATAGCCATATATTGTAAAACAAATGCACTGAAAAATAAAGGAAACTTTCATAATTAGTTTTGTACTAATTTCTATACTTGAAAGAGTATATTTCTATACTTCACATTAAAGATGTGATTGGGCCAGCCCAGTGTCAATCAAGAAAATAACCAATGGGCCGTTGATCTACGCGTGTTTCATGGGGTGTCAGAAAAAAACTAACGCTGACTTATTTTGACCAATGCATTACACTGTCACCGGCACTATAACCCATGCGCCGCCAATTAAGCAAAACAAAACGAATGGGCCGCCGATGTACGAGTTTTATGGGCCGTTAAGACAAAAAAAAAAAAAGTATGAGATGTATCGGCCCAAAAAGCACGTCGGCCCACCGGGAATCTCCCGGTAGTCCCGATGGCCAGAAGCCTACATGCCTGGACGTCACACTTTAAATACTAGGCTACCTGTTGCCTTTCACCATCCACTTATTTAGCTGCGGTCGCATCAGTTGACATGCCATCTCATTTTCCCTCTTTCTTTTTCTATTTTTAGCCCCCGACAGCTTTTTTGCTATATCCATCTTTTTCGATAGACAACTCACTAACGTTACTCGTTCCTGCTCGCTCAGAGCTCGCCTGCGCGCGTCCGCTCGCGATTTTTAAATTATTATTTTACAACATTTACCTATTTTTAACAACATGAAAAAGACTATTCAAACCTGACATTAAAATATAAATATAAAAAAAATTACAGACATTTCTTGGGGGTGCTGGGCAGGTGCTATGGCTATTATAGGGGGAGCTACAGCACCACCTAGCTCCTCCCTGGCGCCGCCACTGCTCAGTACAATTATCTTTATCACTGTGTTGATGTGAGTTTACAGACATTAATATGCGTGTGCACGTGTCCTCGGCGTCCCGTGTGAATCACAGAGATGTTCTGTGCGTCCTGATCAACAGCACTGATTATCCCAAACAACAAGACCGTGGATAACGCCTCAGGTTACGACTGTAACCCTAGTTCCCTGGGAAGGGAACTTGCGCTGCGTCGATGACGCTTTGGGAACGGCCCTGAGTGATTGCGTCTGAAGCACATGTGTCAACTAGTCCGATGGCGAGAGTGAACGTCACGTCCAGGAAAGGATAAAAGCACATTCGGTCTGACTGGCGTTAGCTTCGAGAAGGCCGAAGCAAGTCGATCACTGGGATGTAGGACGTATGGCAAAGTGACGCAGCGTCTCGTTCCCTTCTCAGGGAACTAGGGTTACAGTCGTAACCTGAGATGTTCACTTTCGAGGGATCTTGCGCTGTGTCGATGACGCTTTGGGAACGCCATACGGCCAAGAATCATGTTAAAACTGAGTTTACGACTTGAGATCTCTCGACCCAAGGATATCCAAGTCTAAGTCATAAAATCTGACAAACGTGAGCGGCGAAGACCAGCCCGCTGCATCACAAACTTCTTGAAGAGACACCCCTGACATTAGGGCCTTGGAGGCCACCATAGCTCTAGTGCAGGGGTGGGCAAACTACGGCCCGCGGGCCACATACGGCCCGTTAGGCTGTTTAATCCGGCCCGTCGAGTATTTAAAAAAATGTCTTTAGATCGCATTCATTTTGCCTTTTTCTTGCAATACTTTGCTTTATATATATTGCGTTGCATATATTTGACAATAGGAATATCAGATATTTCATGCCATAGCTAACAAATGTAAAAAAGGAAAAATGACATAAAAGCAGATCATCATTCATTCAGCGCTGTTAACTTGTGGCTGCGGTGTGTCACGTAACAAGCTAGACGCGTCACCATGGAAACCAAACAGACCGCGACTTAAGCGCATAGACTTGGTGCACGTTCATGTTTTTTTCCTTTTTTTGAAAACTCACAGATAAAAAAATGTTTGGTAACCGCTTGCACACGTTTAGTTTTTCCTTTGATTTGTCTGCTATTTAGTTTGTCTACTCTGGATTTGTGGATGGATCCTCCTTTATCGCCCGGCTTTCGACTAACGTTACGCTCCCCTGCCATGTACAGAACCCGGTTTTGTTCATTAAATGTTCTGATCTGCCTTTGCTTTTTATTTTTTATTTTATTATACTTAAAATAAATTTGTATATTCGTTTATTTCGTTTTTCTTTTCACAAATGTATGACTTTTGGAAGTGCAAATTGATTGCCATGCAGTTTTAATAAAGTTGAATTAACATTTTTACTCTTCTAAGTGTACACTTAGGTGTTTTGTTTCTAATTTATGGTTAGGCCCATTAAATAATAATAAGGATAAACAATATTTAAAAAGTAGGCTATAATTATCGAACATCTGACTAATTAAAAATTAACCTCAAAACATAACATGCGGGGGATATCTAGCATAAAAAATGTATTGTCAGAATGTCGTCTCTCAGTTGTTGAATTTCGCGCAGACGTTGCCACAACGTAAATGTGTCATGAAAGTGCGAATACCACGAATTGTAGGCTATTTGTAGTTCTTATGAAACGCAATTTTCGCGTGCATATGATACGCACTTAAAGGGATAGTTCGCCCAAAAATGAAAATTCGGTCATCATTTACTCACCCTCAAGTTGTTTCAAACCTGTATGAATTTCTTTTTTCTGCTGAACACAAAAGAATATATTTTGAAAAATGTCAGTAACCAAACAGTTGATGGACCCCATTGACTTCCATAGTATTTTTTTTTTCCTACTATGGAAGTCAATGGGGTCCATCAACTGTTTGGTTACTGACATTTTTCAAAATATATTCTTTTGTGTTCAGCAGAAAAAAGAAATTCATACAGGTTTGAAACAACCTGAGGGTGAGTAAATGATGACCGAATTTTCATTTTTGGACGAACTATCCCTTTAATGGCGTGAAATAGGCACGCACTCCGCACCCCTAATCCTAACCAAGGGGTTTACAGTGTGCAGCATATGCACGCAAAAAAAATTATGAAATCGTGTTTCATAATCTGCTACTGGGCCGGCCCTCTGTCAAATTTTAAAACCCAGTGTGGCCCTTGAGCCGAAAAGTTTGCCCACCCCTGCTCTAGTGGCTAAAGTTGAAGGCTGGCCCACAACCTCATATGCAAGAGAGATATCCTCAACTATCCACTTGCTAACAGTCTTGGATGCGGGGTTAGGTGGCCCACAACATACCAGCAATGAACTACCGGCTGTGAAACCCTGATTCTGAATGGGCCGGAGGAACTAGTTCTATAGCTTGCTTAGCTTCTTTTTCCATCACCAGAGCCTGCTCTGGATGTACTAGTGTGAGTATCATTCCATTGTAGCGTGGTGTAGTCTTTTCTACTATCTGCAGGACCCATTGAGATATGTTTGGCAGAATCTTCCACTCTGTCAGACAATACAGATAATACTACTAATGGAACCAGCCTCTCAAGGCTGTAATAATGTGTGATGCGAGCAGTCACTTCAGAGACCTGAAGCGTACTGGCAGGAAACAACCAATTTGACTGACTTTCGTCGTGGAGGCGCTGAGTCTGTTGCTCCCGCTACGAGGAGCTGGACGGCTGGGGGCCTTGTTGACGGTGAAGGGAGATAGCGCTTGAACGCCTCCGTTTGATGTTTAGCCTCCAGGAACCTCTCGACTACGGTGTTAACAGCTTCACAAAAGAAGTGAAACCGGGGCGTCCAGCTGGAAATTTTACCAAAGGTGTCTCTCCGATGCCACATTTGCTGCCATCGACTGCCCAACAGCACGAGCAGTCTCTTTCGTGGCTCGGAGAGACAGATCGGTGGCCCGACGCAGTTCTCGAACCACGTCAGGCCCGCCCCCTCGCTAGTCTCCAGGGCCCTCAGCAGGTCAGCCTGATATGCCTGTAATATAGCCATTATATGAAGGCATGCACCGGCCTAACCTGCTGCCGTATATATACTTTACCCACTAGCATAGATGATGTTTTAAGTGGCTTAGTGGGCAGCATTGGGGACTTCAGGGACGATGCCGAGGCTGGGGACAGATAACAAGCAAGTGCCTGTCCGACTTTTGGCATCGCCCAATACCCATATTCTTTTAGCCCCCTTATATCAGAATAGATGTGGACCTGTGGGGCTAAATACTCTTGCTGAATGTGGTTTATTCCACAACCTCGATAGTTTTCTTCTTTGTGGAGGTCGTGAAAGAATGGAAGTCCCCTTGGTGGAGGTACTGTGCTTGGTGTTAAAAAGCGCTCATCTAATAAGCTTTTAGGACGAGCACCTTGTTTCTCGGCAGGCAATTCGATGCTCAACTTAGACACAGCGCGAGATAGGACCTCCACCAGCTCCTCGTATGCTGAGGAAAGAGCTGGCGATTCCTCTTCTCCCATTTCGACGCCCAGCACATCTAGTTCCTCTGAACTGGACAGCTGAAGCACCGGTGCTTCCTCCAGGGTGGAAGGAACCGCGGAACGGGCTTCCGACACCGGAGAGAGAGCACTGGATCCCATGGGTAGAAGCTGAGATTATTGGCGGTGCCCGTCTCAAACCCCGTCGTGGGATCTATTTGCGATCCCCACGTTACGAGCCTGAACCACAGGGAATGCTCACCTGAACACCCTCCTCCTCTCACAATGCTCATAGTCAGCCCCCTCGAAGGGCATGCTCCGCTCCCAAACACACCACACAAAGTTTGTGTGTATCCCCACCCGTGAGATAACGAGGGCAGGGAGAAGCACACAACTTGAACGATTGTTTGGTCACCATTATAATATTGGTATTGAGCTGTATGATATTGTGACAGACAACAATAAATGAGACAGACAGTATGAACACAGAGCGCTTGCTGAGGCACAGAAGCTAATGCCGGTCAGACTGGTCATGACGTCACCCGCCCGTGACGTTCACTCCGCCATTGGACTAGTTGACACATGTGCTTCAGACGCAATCACGCAGGGGCGTTCCCAAAGCCTCATCGACGCAGCGTGAGTTCCCTCGAAAGGGAACTGATCACTTAACGGGAAAAGGGTCATTACTGCTGTTTCCTAAGTCAATCATCACTATTATACTAGTATTCAAACACTCAAATTAATTAATGGCTTTGTTTATTATTAAGTATTTGCATAACTTTATTTAATAATATCTTAAAATGCATACTTCGAATCAGCCTTAAGTGTGAATATGTAATTTAATCAGTTAAAAACTATTAACATGGTTTAAATAATAATTCGTAAATCCACATGTACCAGATGTGGCCCGGATCTGGGATCTATGTTGCTGTCCAGGGGAAATGACTCAAAGTTCATAACTTTGAGAGAATCTGAAATCAGATTTGTCACGTTCACAAGTGGTTCCTGGTCATCTGATTTCAGATTCTCTCAAAGTTACATTTAAAAGTTACATTCCCTTGATGTTTGAAGAATGATGAAATGGAATGTTTCCTTAACATTTGCATAAAAAAAAGAGTTTAATTATTTAAACTGTATTTAAATAATTTAAAAACTGCACATTTTGGAAAACGTTTAGAAATAATGTTTTCGTGACTTAACGATCTTAAAACATGCTGTGAAGTGTGTAGACAGCAGCTGCTAACTCACAAGTTTTGCATTCATAAACGTCATCCAGTCTCAGGAATCCGTCTGCAGACTCACACAGGAGTGAAATCCCATCGGGAATATACAGCCATTATTTCATCACCTGTCCATTCCTGAGCGTCAGACTCCTGCAGGCCTTCACAATGCTGGTCATTCATCACTGCTGAAACTAAAGACAAACAAACACTCCGTGAAAAATATGATGTCAAGCCCCAAACGAACACATAAACAGCTTTCAGCACATCGTCCATGTTTCTCCAACAGCATAAAGCTGCTTCTCTATCAGATCAGAGCATCAGCATCAGTGACAGACAGCTCCAGACTCCACTATAAAACATTGTCCCACAAATTAATGGTAAAACACTGGGGACACCGTCAGGGGTCAAGAGGCCAACTAAAGCAAACACCGATCACCATAATGGTGACTGCAAACTTTATTATTTTCAATAAAACAACAACATCTAAATCTCTTTTCATTTCAACAAGTACTTTTGTACATGTATGAAAGGAATACTGTTATATATAAACTTTGTAAGCTGGTTTCACAGGAAAGTCAGTTGAAGTTCTTGTGTTCTGCTCGTCTCTTCCCCTTTTTCTGTTCTTGTCCTTCAGTGATTCCTCAGGTGTTCATCAGTGTCTGAACTCTCTCACTTCTTTTCATTCACTCTGTCAAGTGGACTATATTAAAACAAGAACAAATACCTGCCAATGGAGTCAGAAAAATAAACTTGTTTTCCCTTTGAATTATAATAAATAGGAAAATGCATTTTTTTTCTTAAAAACCAGCCACATGGAGAAAGGACCAGCACTGAGATTAAAATAAGCAGTCTTTTCTCCAGTACAGTACAAATAAAGGTCTCAGCCGTGAGTGAGCGGCGCTTGCATCTCCAGCAGATATTAAACCCGGAGTGAAGCCATGCGTAACGACACCGAGTTCAACCGCTCCTGCGTCCGGATGCTCATCCACAGGGAACCGTTGCTATGGTGAAGCAGAACCAGTCGCTTAGTGTCCGCATCCCTGCAGGAAATAAGTGTGTTCTTCACATTGAATCATTCATTCATTCATTCATTCATTCATTCAATCATTAATCACTTTATTAATTAATTCATTAATTCATTCATTCACAGCTATTGCGTTATTGTTGTGAAACACGACACCGACTGCACAAACACTTTCCCATTCATTCCCAGAGGATCAGCCTCAGCGGGAAATACACTGTAGATTGTTGATCAAAATAGGAAAAAGGTTAAATATAGGACTTTAGGCTTCTTGACTCAATTTTAAATAATTGTTTAATGGTGTATTTAAATTTTTTCTACTAATAAAGTATGTTAATGAGCTGCACAATTAAAATTAAATTAAAAACTAATTAATCAAAACTAAGTCCATCAAATGATACACAAATCATTGATGTCAATGTGATGTCAATTTGACGTCTAAACCATGACACTGATTTGATGTAAACTGAATGTCAAACATATTGGCCTGCATATACATTAAACCAAGTTGTGGGTATTAACTTTCTCTTTTCACCTAATTACCACTGGAAGAAATTGCCTTCCAAATTGACCTTAAAATGATATACAGCATCTTGATCAAGTCTTGACTAACTTTTGATGTCAAGTTGATATGAAGGTGCCCGCTGGGATCCCCCTAAAAGTTTCTACATAAGCACCTGACGGAAGAGTTTTTAAGTCTTGAAAACCTCAACATTCGGATTTCTATGATGAAATTCTGCTTGTTGTGCTTTTTTATTAAAAACTAAAATAAAAAATGTTATGTTATAGTATAAAATTAATTTAGGTCAATACATTTGCTTTACAGTAAACTTAAACTTCTATAACTTTTTTACACTTTTTTACTCTTCTGAAATATTCTAATTAGTGTCTTCTTTAAAAAAGAGAGCAAGGTCTGTATTCCAAAGCTTTCATGACCTACAACCGTTAAAGATCAGATTTGCGATCGAAAAGGGCGGAGACAGTTGATAGGTTAAATTATGATCAGTGTTGCTACTTTCTTTCCATTTGCAATATTATGTAGCTCTCATTGCCATTTTGTTCTGCCACACATAAAATACTTTATCAAAAATAAAGGGAATTGACAAGATCCGGTGACAGTAGATCCAGTCCTGACTTCATTCAGCTGCGTTAGAAGACAGCGAGACACTCACTATAGGGATAAAGAGATTAATATAGTCAAATAACACTCATCAAGACTTCTGATTGGCTGATTAACAGGAAGTGGGCTGTGACAGACTGGATCAACAAAGCTCAAATCATCAGCTATGCACACTGTCAATCATCTGATGCCCCTCCCTTCTCATTAGCATAGGCTCAAATGAAACACTCAGATCAGAGGCAGCGTTGCAAACCAGACACACATGCGTTACATTTCAATTGGACACATTTACGCTGCTGATGTGAAGCGGTCTGGTTGTTCTTCAGCGGCTAAACTTTGATGACAATGTGCCGTTTCCTTTCCCGAGCGAATCTGACGAGGATTTCACGCGCCGCCTCAGATGATAAACACAGATCAGCTTCTGTGGAACAGAACAATCAGGTCATGTTCAGTCCATGGAGACCCACACACATGCAGACAGCACTACTCACTGTGTACTTACTGTATACGGCACGTCTGCCATTCAGTTAGCTCTGCAGTCAGATTTGACTGAAAAATTGTAAAAAAAAAAGTATAAATAAAAATTCATCGGAATGGTACGAAACTTGGTAAAGGTTTTGGCTCTTGCTGTGTGAACACAGACAATAATCATGGCCATGACTGGAACAGGTTTAATGGTCCTGATAACAATAGCCACACTTGAGCTCCTCGCGGTCAGAAATGACGCATTGGAAATGAATGAGAGACGAGTTTCCTCTAGTGGAAGCGTTTGGTACTGCAGCCGAACAACATCTCACTGAGAGATCAGTTTTGGAGATATCAACCTCACATTTGGAGCACAACTTGTTTAGATTTATGCCAGTGATTTTTTTCATTTTTCATAACAATAAACGTAAAATTCTGGAATTTTTTGTAAATTCACTTTTTTTTAAACTTTCTTTCACTTCATCAATAATCTGCCAAGTGTCGTGTTTGAAAAGAGATCAAACTTCAGTCTGTCGCTCTAAAGCATTCAAGATTTACCACAGTTTAAGTTGGACATTTAATTTTCAGGTCTATGCTCAAAAAGTGAATAAATGGATTATAAATACAGCGTAAATATAATTTAGTACCATAAAACCCACCCAAAACACAACATATTTAATAAAATACATAACCGAACTAATATATACTACATTAATTTCATTGAAATAAAAATATATATTTCGGTCATTTTTGACCGACACGCGAAGAGCACCAGAGGATTAAATAGTTAGCCTGGCTCCGCCCTCCTGCGTACTTCCGCTCAATTTTATTTCCCTTCAGTACTACGTCTGGGATTGTGGTGTATTCTTTGGTTTTCTCCGAACATTTTTTTGGCGGTCCAATCAGCGAACAGAGGGAGTGGCTGAGAACGATGACGTTGAGGTTTGAGTTGTAGGGTTACATCACGACCAAAAGTTAGCGATTGGTTATGGCAGATCCAGAGTGACTCTGGGCGGATCCAATAGTTTTAAACTTCAACAGAATACCCGCCAACAAGGAAGTTAACGCTTGTCAATGGAGAGAGGCCAGACTCTCTGTACAAATGAAATGTAGGCTATTAAATAGTATGCAAAACACAATAATGTCACATGACCTCATCACAATGCATTTTTGGAAGTTATTGAAAATCTTAGAAATTACTTTTTTTGTATTTTTAGCATTTAGCATTTTTAATCATTTGTCGATCTGGTCAAATAAAGTTAGGGTTAGGGTTAGGGAGGGGCATGTTGAGCGCACTGCATTGTGGGATACGCAGTGTGTGTTTGTAAATGCAGGAGTCCACACACACTGCAGCAGTATGTGAGTGTGTGTCTCTGACAGCAGTGATGAATCTAGCATCTCCTCCCCCATCACTGCAGCATCAGTATGGCTGAACACACACACACACGCACAAGAAAACACTTCAAATTTAACCAGGCACACACTCGCACAATCACAATCTCACACGCCATGACAAACACACCAGCTCCCATAATGCTCTCTGCCTCTGCTCATGGCGGCCACAGAACACAGAGACATATAAATGTTGGGAAATCAGGAGCAGAAGGCTCAGTGTGTGTGTTTGTGAGTGTTTATGAGTGTGTGTGTGAGTGTTTGTTTGTGTGAGTGAGTGTTCATGTGTGTGTGTGTGTGTGTGTGTGTGTGTGTGTGTGTGTGTGTGTGTGTGTGTGTGTAAATGTTCCAGTAACAACAGCATGTGTAAAACAGCTGTTTTAAATAAAATCTTAGCTCTGGCCCAAACACTAGCGATCACAAAAGCCACACATAATATTCAGACTGCACTTGCCCTTTAATAGTGTGTGAGCTCAGGTCAGTGTGTGTGTGTGTGTAAAGGGCAGCTTGTGCATGTTTATGAGCTCTGGGTCGTGTGCTCTGAATGTCCAGCTGCCACACATGAACAAACACTGCAGGAATCATCATCATCATCTTCTTCTTCTTCATCATCATCATCATCATCACTGCTCCTGCATGTATCAAACACACCTGATTCATTAGCGTGTCGAGGAATGTTTGTGTCGCTGGTCTCCAGGAAACACTGATCTAAATGATTGGTAAAGTTATGTTTAAATATGCAAATAAGGCACTGTCTAATTAAATATGCCCTCATTTGCATACATTTCCAGAGCAGAAATCTGAATATTGGATAAAGTCAGACTCACAATTTTTGTGCATAAACATTAATTTATGTGTGTTTAAAACAACATTTAAAACTAAAGTGTTACTTTCCATAAAAAGTAGCAATATAGTTATTATAATAATCTACAATGTGACTTCAAACAGCATCGTTTCCATCTCCATCACGACCCATTGATTATTTCGAGTATTTACTGAGGATTTGCTGACTAATGGGCTGCAAAGCAGGTGATTATTAATAATAATAATAACCATCAACAGCAGTTAGTACTTACAAACAGGGTGAACACAGGTGACATGAGACTGTTTTGTCATTTGTCATTGGTGTCGTTGTGAAATATGATGCCAAGCGTTTCAGTTCCTCACAGAACAGCATATTAAACATCTAACAACAACACAAACTCTAGTAAAGACAAACAAATATGAAAGTGACCCACTTCTCCTGGATTCACCTTAAAAACATGCTTCTTACTGTAAAACAGTCTGATGTCTGAACCTGAGTTATATGTGGAAAACTCAAACGGAGACTTTGCCTCTTGATTTCACACATCTTCACTGACAGACTGAAGCAGACAAAGACAGAAACACAGATGTGCTCAATGACATCGTGGGGACAACATTTGTAAATGTGGAAATGCAGAATGTTTTCTTCAGTCGTGCAGTGAGTGCCAGTCATCCAGTGAGTGCCAGTGAGTGCCAGTGAGTGCCAGTGAGTACCAATCGTCCAGTGAGTGCCAATGAGTGCCAGTCATCCAGTGAGTGCCAGTGAGTCCCAGTGAGTGCCAGTCATCCAGTGAGTGCCAGTGAGTGCCAGTCATCCAGTGAGTGCCAGCGAGTGCCAGTCGTCCAGTGAGTGTCAGTGAGTGCCAGCGACTGAGTCCCAGTGAGTGCCAGTCATCCAGTGAGTGCCAGTGAGTGCCAGTCATCCAGTGAGTGCCAGCGAGTGCCAGTCGTCCAGTGAGTGTCAGTGAGTGCCAGTGAATGCCAGTCGTCCAGTGAGTGCCAGTGAGTGCCAGCGAGTGAGTCCCAGTGAGTGCCAGTCGTCCAGTGAGTGCCAGTGAGTGCCAGTCATCCAGTGAGTGCCAGTGAGTGCCAGTGAGTGCCAGTCATCCAGTGAGTGCCAGTGAGTGCCAGTCATCCAGTGAGTGCCAGTGAGTGCCAGTGAATGCCAGTCGTCCAGTGAGTGCCAGTGAGTGCCAGCGAGTGAGTCCCAGTGAGTGCCAGTCGTCCAGTGAGTCCCAGTGAGTGCCAGTCATCCAGTGAGTGCCAGTCATCCAGTGAGTGTCAGTGAGTGCCAGTGACTGCCAGTCGTCCAGTGAGTGCCAGTGAGTGCCAGCGAGTGAGTCCCAGTGAGTGCCAGTCGTCCAGTGAGTCCCAGTGAGTGCCAGTCATCCAGTGAGTGCCAGTGAGTGCCAGTGAGTGCCAGTCATCCAGTGAGTGCCAGCGAGTGCCAGTGAATGCCAGTCATCCAGTGAGTGCCAGCGAGTGCCAGTGAGTACCAGTCATCCAGTGAGTGCTAATGAGTGCCAGTCATCCAGTGAGTGCCAGCGAGTGCCAGTTGTCCAGTGAGTGCCAGTGAGTGCCAGCGAGTGAGTCCCAGTGAGTGCCAGTCATCCAGTGAGTGCCAGTGAGTGCCAGCAAGTGAGTCCCAGTGAGTGCCAGTCGTCCAGTGAGTGCCAGTCATCCAGTGAGTGCCAGTGAGTGCCAGTGAGTGCCAGTCATCCAGTGAGTGCCAGTGAGTACCAATCGTCCAGTGAGTGCCAATGAGTGCCAGTCATCCAGTGAGTGCCAGTGAGTCCCAGTGAGTGCCAGTCGTCCAGTGAGTGCCAGTGAGTGCCAGTGAATGGCAGTCGTCCAGTGAGTGTCAGTGAGTGCCAGCGAGTGAGTCCCAGTGAGTGCCAGTCGTCCAGTGAGTGCCAGTGAGTGCCAGTCATCCAGTGAGTGCCAGTAAGTGCCAGTGAGTGCCAGTCATCCAGTGAGTGCCAGTGAGTGCCAGTGAGTACCAATCATCCAGTGAGTGCCAATGAGTGCCAGTCATCCAGTGAGTGCCAGTGAGTCCCAGTGAGTGCCAGTCATCCAGTGAGTGCCAGTGAGTGCCAGTCATCCAGTGAGTGCCAGCGAGTGCCAGTCTTCCAGTGAGTGCCAGTGAGTGCCAGTGAATGCCAGTCGTCCAGTGAGTGCCAGTGAGTGCCAGCGAGTGAGTCCCAGTGAGTGCCAGTCGTCCAGTGAGTGCCAGTGAGTGCCAGTCATCCAGTAAGTGCCAGTGAGTGCCAGTGAGTGCCAGTCATCCAGTGAGTGCCAGTGAGTGCCAGTGAGTACCAATCGTCCAGTGAGTGCCAATGAGTGCCAGTCATCCAGTGAGTGCCAGTGAGTCCCAGTGAGTGCCAGTCATCCAGTGAGTGCCAGTGAGTGCCAGTCATCCAGTGAGTGCCAGCGAGTGCCAGTCGTCCAGTGAGTGTCAGTGAGTGCCAGCGACTGAGTCCCAGTGAGTGCCAGTCATCCAGTGAGTGCCAGTGAGTGCCAGTCATCCAGTGAGTGCCAGCGAGTGCCAGTCGTCCAGTGAGTGTCAGTGAGTGCCAGTGAATGCCAGTCGTCCAGTGAGTGCCAGTGAGTGCCAGCGAGTGAGTCCCAGTGAGTGCCAGTCGTCCAGTGAGTGCCAGTGAGTGCCAGTCATCCAGTGAGTGCCAGTGAGTGCCAGTGAGTGCCAGTCATCCAGTGAGTGCCAGTGAGTGCCAGTGAATGCCAGTCGTCCAGTGAGTGCCAGTGAGTGCCAGCGAGTGAGTCCCAGTGAGTGCCAGTCGTCCAGTGAGTCCCAGTGAGTGCCAGTCATCCAGTGAGTGCCAGTCATCCAGTGAGTGTCAGTGAGTGCCAGTGAATGCCAGTCGTCCAGTGAGTGCCAGTGAGTGCCAGCGAGTGAGTCCCAGTGAGTGCCAGTCGTCCAGTGAGTCCCAGTGAGTGCCAGTCATCCAGTGAGTGCCAGTGAGTGCCAGTGAGTGCCAGTCATCCAGTGAGTGCCAGCGAGTGCCAGTGAATGCCAGTCATCCAGTGAGTGCCAGTGAGTGCCAGTCATCCACCCTAACCCTATACTGACATGCAGAGCAGCCGAAATAAGCAGGGGAAAAGACAACAACAACAACCGAGAAAAGCCTGAAATATGTAAAAACAATTTCAAACAATCCAGTAGTGAAAGTCAGTGGTGATCTAGTAACAGCTGTTCACTGCACAGCAACTGTTGACTTTAGTTTACACGACAGCGCTGGATCATTTTTATTTAAATGTGCATGCATTTTCATTAAAAGATGGACCATTTGGATCGCATAAACTCATGAGCTACTGTTTGAAATTCATCTTGGGGGTGATTAATGTTTTATATTTAGTGGATGAGATGGTGCTTTCCCTGTACAATGTCACACGTTTTGATGTCCAGGGTTTAATTTGGCTCCGTCTTAATCCTCTCGTGTCACTGAGCACAGTTTTGCAGCACACTCCATTATGGATGGGCGATTAATGTTGAGATCATGAATACGCTGGAGTGAATATTAAGCGTTCTGTTCAGCGTCACCACACACACATACGCATATTAATTAGCAGGAGGCACATTATGAGATGACATGGCCTCCGAAATGATCTTTAGCAAATAACACTCTATATAGCTCTGTTCCTAACACTGTTGTTGTGGTAGTTACGAGGGCAAAAGTATACACACATATTTGCATATATATGAATGTCCTTTAGTTCATTGTGTTCATCTGTCAGATTGATGCAGTGTGTGTGTGTGTGTGTGAGAGAGAGAGAGAGTGTGTGTATGTGTGTGTGTGTGTGTGTGTGTGTGTGTGTGTGTGTGTATATGTGTGTGTAACTGTGGTAAATCAACAGCGCCCCCTGTTGAGTGCAGAAGTGCAGTGACACTTTAACCAGCAACAAACAAGATAATAACAAGACTAGCTTTACTAAGAAAGGGAAGTAAAAAGTTAATATGACTTTCAAGATCAAACTTTTCTCTATTCGTTTTATATAGAGAAGAATGAAATAAGCCACATGAGGTCATGCACTGCAGTGAATTTACCATGGTAAAAGTACCTGCAGCTAAAAGAAAAGGAGCTCCATCGGCAAACACTGTAAAAATCCATTTGAGAGGTTCTGGAACAAGAACAAATGTGGGCGGGGCTTGATTGTGTCTGTGGGGAAATGATTGGATGGTTGTGGTTTGCTATTGGCTGATCTCATGTGAGTGACAGGTTGCCCCGCCCTCGTCATCAGAGAAGAGAAGAGATGCTGCAAGAGGAACTTATTCTGATTCAAAATGAACACAATAATGATGTGCACCCATAAATCATTTAGAATAAACAGTGCAACATTCCATAAAAACAAAAACAAAACAAAAAAACAATAATTGTCTGTTTTGATTTCATGGGCACTTTAATTAAGTCTCAAGTGTCGGAGCTGCAGGGTGTTAAAGGTGTTTGCTCAAATACTCACCTGTCATGGGATGGAGAGCGGAGCAGAATTGCCATGGTTACAGTCTCAGCGAGTGAAGTGTGATTAATAGCAGGAAGGCTAGTGGCGAGAGACAGATGTAGGTCATGAACGCTTAGAAAAGCATGTTGACAGCGAAATCAATAAAAGCCCCTGAGCCGCACAGAGCACTTTCATAATCGGAAAGATTCAGTCTCTTCGACACAATGAAAACATTGTGTTTTGAGCCCGTCTGACTGGTGGAAGAGACTGAGAGCGAATGAGAGACACAAGCACAAAACATCGACGCCCCCTGCAGGAAGATCTGGAGAGGTTCAGGCATCAAGAACTTCTGGAAATGTCCTTCATATCCAGAGAGAAAATTAAGAGAAACATCATCAACAAAAAATAAAAGTTATGAAAACGTTACACAGTCTGGATCGTTCAGGCTCCAGGAATCACTATGTTTCGGGACACATGTGTGTTTTTCATAACATTATCGGTCCTCTAATATCATGCATGTGGTTAATATGAGGAGTTTATAGAAACACTCCTGGTTTCTTCATGTTTCAGCTTTCCTTCATCTGAGCTCTGAGAGACTCAACTCATCTTTAATATGCTGGATTTATGTGGCACATATTATATCAGTTAATAAGAAGATGAAGATGGATTGTGAAGGGGACAGAAGTCTAATCCACTTCAGTTTAAAGTAGTTGCTAAATACATTACAAATCACGGTAACACTTTACAATAAGGTTCATTAGTTGGCTATTAACTAACAATGAACAATACATTTGTTACAGTATTTATTCATCTTTGTTAATGTTAGTTAATATAAATCCAGCTGTTCTTTGTTTGTTCATGTTAGTTCACAGTGCATTTACTAATGTTCACAAATACAACCTTTGATTTTAATAATGCATTAGTAAATGTTAAAATTAATTTTAACTAAGATTGATAAATACTGCAGAAGTGTTGTTCATTCTTAGTTCATGTTAACCAATGTTAACTAAAATTGCTGATTGTAAAGTGTTACCGTTATTCATAAATGTTCTCTAAACATTCAAAACATCCAGTTTTCTTCTTAGATTTATCAATGTTACGGGAACATTCCATACATTATAATGGGAAACAAGTAGTTGCATTTGAAAAAAAAAAAATGTTAATGCGTTTATGCATTCCCTGACCGATGAATAAATAATGTTTAGTGCTAACGTTCTGAGAACATTATTAAAGACTAGATAACTTTGAACGAACGTTCTGTTAATGTTACTGGAAGAACGTTTGTTTAAACCTTGAGAGAACATTAGCGGGGATGAAGAGATCATCACCTCATTAGACCCTCATCATCAGCACTAATAAACACATACTGTTTGTTAATCATCAGTAAACACTGTTTGTTTGAAGGGAAAGTTCAGTCGTTAGCATGATTAGCATCAGTGTTTCCGGCTCCTCGCCGCAGGTCATTAAGAGCTGATGTATGACCTTGTTAAACTAACTCGTGTGAACTGTGACGCTCATCAGGCTCATTAAGTCTCGCTGACCAGGAGTGTGTTTCCCGAGAGCATCGTTAGCCAACTATGGTCTCAAGTTCTGTTGTTATCAGCAGTTCAGCGAGTCGGTGTTTCCCGAAACCATCGTCCTACGAACATTAGCAAAGTTACCGCATCGCAGAGTTGTGTGTTTGGAGCGACAGATCTCGACCTGTGGTTAGAAGCAGTTTCTTGTTTTTATAACGTGGACTCAATAAATCCTGATCTTGAGCAAAATAATCAAGCTGACATTCAGTGCAATATATATATTTTATTTAGAAGACATACAAATATCACTTTCGTCTTTTAGTTTGTCAAGAGATTTATTAAAGCTTGTTTTTGAAGAGTGCGCATGTGTGAACGAGCTCTAGTGTGTAAGAACGAGTCTATGACTGAATCTGGAAATAGAGCAAAATAACTGAGAAAAATTATGTCCATAATTTACAGAGGCGGACAGAGTACACAGCTTCATTACTTGAGTAAAAGTACAGATACCCCTTGCTAAATTTTACTCAAGTACAAGTAAAAGTACTACAGTCAGATGTCTACTTAAGTAAAAGTACTTGAGTATCAAGAGTACAAGAGTACATTTTCTAAATATTGCATTACTACTGCCACAGTGCTTACATTGGTAAACACAGCAAACACTTGAAGCGAAAACTATCATTAACTTTAAATTGAAATAGTCTGGCGAGGTGGGGCCACGGGTTGGCACATTCCCGGGATGGACCTGCTGCGTCTTCATCCATTGTTTCGTCCATGGTTTCGTCTCTTATCTAAATCTGACCATGGAGTTGACTTTGGCAGAAAGCTGAAGGTGATTGCTGATAGGCTGTCCCAATCAGTGGCGCCTGCACAATCCAATCACGTTTGAGAGGGAAACAACAAATTGAGGGTTTCCGAGATTTTTATTTTTTCCTTTTTTTTTTTTTTTTAGAAGTAACGGGTACTCACAGTTATGGATATAAATGTAGTGGAGTAAAGAGTACAATATTTGCCTCTCAAATGTACTTGAGTAAAGTCATGAGTACTCCCCAAAAATGATACTCGAGTAAAGTACAGATCCCTCAAAATTGTACTTAAGTACTGTACTCAAGTAAATGTACTCCGTTACTGTCCGGCTCTGGTAATTTATAGTAAAACATCTAGCTTTAATTAGATCTCAAACGAATTCATTAAAAGTAGTTATTACTCCATAACCTGCGTGACATCATTAACCAACGTGGTTGAACGACCAATTTGCAACAGTAAGGTTTCGGGAAACAGTCGTGACTATAGTTGATTTCTTCAACGATGCATCTGTGATACTGTGGTACTGTGATAGTGAAGCCGCGAGTTACAGCATTATACGGTAAACACAGCCCTGGCCAGCCTGAGTTTGTTCTCGGACCTCGATGGGTCAGGACACACACAAGGCTTCATCTTTCACCCCGGCCTCGAGACTGAGGCCTGCAAACCGCCCGAGGGAACCGGCCTGGGATTCGAAGGTCTCTCTTTGGCTTTGAAACTGTTCCAGTTAGTCCCACTGAAGTGCCTTGGAACGCGCAGCTTTGTTTGATGCGTTGACGTAATTTCCACTGAATCAGGAAGAGAAGGCGGGACATATTGAATGGCTCCTCCCCCTTTTCAAACAGCCAGTAGCGTTTAGTTTCCCTCACAGACTGACAGCACCATGGAAGCGACTCCGAGCGCTGATGATACGCTGGACTCAATAGTAGAGGATTCATTCATTTCACTCTGAACCGTACAGTTGGAGAACGGGATAAACCTCGAGTGTTTGAGCAACCGAACACACACTCCAACCCATAATGCTCAGTGTGTGTCAACGGTCACGTTGGCCAGGTGGTGTTTATAGCATAGGGGGCGGAGCTTTAGAGTCTAGAGAGCATGTGATTGGACAGAAGATGTGATGAGAAGCTGAAGTCGCGGTGATGTCATAAAAATCCGTGATTCGTTTTAGCGGAAGTGAGAGAGTGAGTTTTGAATGCTTATATCTCCTAAATGCGAATTATGTCATTGCTTTGTAACACACCAGCTTATTCATAAGCTTTAAGATAACATATTCACACTAAAAGCTAAAAAACTTGCATTTTGATTTCAGGGGGCCTTAAAGTTCTGACTTTGAAAACTGTGTTATTTTTAGCCATACCTTCTCTCAGGAGAATAGGAGACCTCCAGACTCTTTCATCCTTAGAATTTGCACCAGGAATGTTGAAAGCATTCTTACACCCGAGACCGGGGCAATGTGCCTAAAGTGCCAACTAATGTCCCACGACCCACAGTTCTGCAGGCTTTAGTAGTTATCAGCCCACAGTTCTGTCCTTTGGTGTGTCCAGTCGTGTCCGATGAGCTTCCCTGTGGAGAAAGCCCGATCAGCTGTTTGTACGGTGTGGTTCGCCTAAGAAAGGTTTTCCCGTGACCAAGCAGAAGTTAGTAAGTGGATAGTCGAGGCTATTTGACTTGCTTACGAGGCTTCTGGACAACCTTCACCCATGTCTGTTAGAGCTCATTCGACGAGAAGTAAAGCCTTACTGTCAGGAGAATCCCTACAAGAAGATTCACATCTGGGAGGTTTTGGGCTCTGCTGTTCTCTTAGTTCTGCTCATTCACACTACACTGCAAAAAATGCTTTTCTTAGTATTTAAAAAAAATCTTAAATCAAGATGCATTTACTAGATGAGTAAAATAACAATATATTATGTCTTGTTTTCTGGGGAAATAAATCTAAATAAAGTGAGTTGTTGCTTAAAACAAGCGCAATGATCTGCCAGTGGGGAAAGATAATCTTGTTTCTGTTTGAATTAACATTATTTTTCTTTCCCCACAGGCAGATCATTAGCTCGTCAGTACGGTGAAGTGTGTGTAATCGCTCCCACAGCATCGCCACTATGACGCCGCGTCTCGGCCCTTCTCAGGGAACGGTGGTTACTCGTAACCTGAGACGTTTTTTAAAATGTTTCAAACACGTTTTTTCTTGATTAAATGAACGTTAAGGAAACATTCCATTGTATCGTTCTGCAAACATTATGTGAACGTTACTTTTGAATGTTCTCTGAACGTTCTGAAACAAGTAGTAACATTTAAAAAATGCTGCACGAACATCCGACTAAAACATCTAAGAAAAAACATCCCATGAACGATGTATAAATAATGTTTTTGTGTTATTATCACAAATAAAACAATCGACCCTCAAGCACAACTACGCAATATGATTACAAAATCTTTAACACATTTGTAACACTTTATTAATAACTGCATGCTATGAATCATTAGTTCAGCATTAGTAAATAGTGAATTCATCATTTATAAAGCATTAATGGCCATTAATAAGCAGTTTATTCATCTCCATTGTAAAAGCTTAACTAGTCCTCACTTTAGATGAGCTCACAAAAATAGTTAACTACCTGAATTACAGTAGGAATACATTTACTAACACACTACTTAACTATTATTATGTGTGTAAATAATAAGATGCATAAATGTACATTTATTAATCATTTACTTGCACTTTCTAAATGATCTTATAAATCACTAACAACCCCTAAATAACTGGTTTGTAAATAATGGAATGCATAATTTAGAAATCATAAATTGATATTTAATAAAGTATGAAAATACAATTATTAAACTCATTACAGATATGCTTATAAATCAAGAATAAAGCATTTATAGCTGTATTTATTAATGTCTATTAATTCTTTATAAATGATGAATTAACTGTTTACTAATGCTTAATGATTCATAGCATGCAGTTATTATAAAGTGTTACCAACACATTTATAATAATATTTGTGTGATATAAAGTATGGCTATCTTACACTACTGTATAAGAGTATTTGACTAATCATAAGAACCTTTTCCCTTATAAAGACCCTTTTGTGAATAATGAC
This sequence comes from Rutilus rutilus, assembly GCA_021464565.1. Classification (NCBI taxonomy): domain Eukaryota; kingdom Metazoa; phylum Chordata; class Actinopteri; order Cypriniformes; family Leuciscidae; genus Rutilus; species Rutilus rutilus. The sequence continues at coordinate 48,490,553 of JAJAQA010000007.1, forward strand.
TCTTGTCTTTTTAGAGCTGCTTTACAGAAGAATCTGAATTAGTCTCATATTTGATGAAGTTTGCATCATTGATTCTGTTATAGTTTATTACTGTAAAGCTGCTTTGAAACAGTATAAAGCGCTATAGAAATAAAGTTGGCTTGACATCTCTATTTTAAGAGTATGCACGTGTCCAAGTGTTTCTTCTGAAATCACAAGTCAGATCTGAAGTGCTCTCAGACGGACGGTAATTATGAGAGATTTCTGGAGGTAGTTTGTGTTTATCAGAGCAGTTGTGCATTAGTGTTCTGTTAGCAGAGCAGATAAACTGTAGATTTCATTCTCAACGCTTAAATAACTGGTTTGAGAGCTCTCTCCTGTGCACATGCTCATGTTTTAATTTGCTCAAGTAAGTTTCCATTCTTGTCACGTTTAGATCACAACGACTTACATTCGTGCAACTTCACAGTTTTCACTATAATTCTGACATGTGGACAATATATTACGGTAGAATAGAATAAAGGATGAGTGGATCACAGCTTTAACTGCTTCACTGTGTGTAAGAATATGTACGGCTTTCTGCCAGTCCTGATGAAAACATTCCACACTCTTAATAATAAAGCTTCTCTACTGGCATCAGTGGTTTCACAAAGAACCTTTAACATCCATGGATTCTTTCCATCGCACTAAAGCTTCTTTATAGAGGAAAAAGTTATTAAAATTGAAGAAAAAATGGTTCTTTTAAGAGCTGATCACTGAAAGGTTCTTTGGGGGAATGAAAACGGTTCTTTATGGCCCCTTTTGGAACCTTTATTTTTCAAGTCTTTATTCAAGATATTGTTGCATGTATTAATAACTATGTCATTACACTCATAGACAGACACTGTCTTACACAGTCATCAGCCAAAGTGACTCATATTATATTGATTATATGAGTTCATGCATTGACTGGGAATCAAACTCATGATGGACCTTCAGCTTCCGATCGCCAAACTCAAGAAGCCATCAGACTGAAATATTCCAAACATGTCAGGAGAACAATTATTGTGCATATTTCATAACCACCACATGAGGGAGCTGTAACCTGCCCTCTCAGCGCATTGAAGATGAGGGGCTTTAGTGATGATGAGGATGATCAAATACTTCTGTGCTGTCCATGACATTGAGTGTTTATTAAGAGGAACATTGTCACCATTAATATTTCATTTATATTAGTGTGAGATTGCATTGCAAAATCACAGGCACACAGGGACAATCACACATTTACTGGAGAAGCAAAATGACTGAAGATATTAAGTCTTGTTTAGTGTAAAATGTGTCAAAATAAAGTGAGTTTGTGCTTAAAACAAGAACAAATATCTGCCAATGGAGGCAGAGATTAAGATTATTTTAGTCCCCAAGTGATCCCATCACGTCTCCCATTAACGCTCCCAGTGTGAAACATCATCGTCACACAAATGAAACGAGCATTAAGAGACGAGAGAACAGCAGCAGCTTCAAACACTGGAGATCTTTATTCAGATCCTCACTTTTACATCAGTGACCATCAACACTTATCATATAAGCAGGAGATGATCCTCTGAGACCCGCGGTCAAGCCGTTCCACAGACACACACAAACCCGGCGCTGACTCAAAGAATACAGACAGAAAAGAGTCCAGAGTTTGCCAATAACACAACACAGCGTAAACACATATTCATAATCAGTGTTTTGTAGGCCAGTCGTGTTTGACTAGGAAGTGAGAACAACACAAGTGTAACAAACCCCCCAAAAGTAAAACAATTATCACATGTTTATGAATTTATTTATGATGGGAGGTTGTAATGCCCTGAGCAAAGCAAAGCAAGTTTCAGTGTTTGATGGGGAAAAGAAAATCCTCTGATAAAACATGATGATAATCCTGGAGACTCAGTGCTCATAAACACTCCATAACTGTTGCCTTTGGCTTTTGGATTGCTTAGTTGGGGACATTTATATATATATATTTATTTGTATTAATTTTTATATATATATTTATTTATTCAACAATGTTACTGATCTCCTGCACTGACAGCATTATATGAGAACTGAACTGAGCTGGACGATGACATCACGGTTTACTCCAGAGAGGCTATATATAAATAAACTAAATTAATAACTTTTTCAAAACAAAAATGAAACATCACTGGACTTCCTTAAGCTGGACTGTGACGCTATTTTCTTCTGAAAACAAACTCTGTTGCATTATTGTCCTGTTATCTCTGTAAAGCTGCTCTGAAACACTCCGTCGGATTATAAACAGATCCTCAGAGGGAAACAAGGTCATCAAAAGATATTATAAATGTGCAAAAAGAAGATCTCTTGCTCTGGTTCCAGGATTCAGATTGTCTTAATGTTTCAGATTATTTGAGTGTGTGTGTGTGTGTGTGTGTGTGTGTGAGAGAGAGAGACAGACTCGTGAGCCGCGCGCGCGCGTGCGTGCGTTTGGACTCGCTGTGTGTCGCGCGCGCTCCTGCGGGGGTCCGAGATGCTCGAATCACATTATTTACCCTGTGTGGGGGAGAGTGAGGGGCTGGGGGAAGGTAAAGCCACACACACACACACACACACACACACACAGTCACAGTGAACTCAGTGAGCGACAGAACCTGCGGAGGAAGCGAGTGTTTTACTGACGCGCGTCATTCGGCGAGTTTGAGGAGAAAATCACAGATCTGCTGAACCACAAACTTTAGAGAGTTGTGTGAGTGTGTGTGTGTGATCAGGATGTGTGTGAAATGATTCCCAGCCGCGCTTCTCTCTGGATCATGAGTTTCTGACAGACTGATCTTCACATGGATCTGCTGAGATCTTCCTCTTCATCATGTCATCGCGAGTCTTCCTCAGGTGTTGATGGATTACTCCAGATCTTCTCCAGGATGAGGAGCTTCATCCTCCAGTCGAGTGGATTACTGTGACCGTCAGTGATGAACGCTTGAGTGATGATGATGATGATGATGATGAAGATGAAGGTTAGTTTCAGCGCTTTTCTCCAGAGCTGTGTGATTATGATGGTGAGATGTGACCAGCTCCTCCTCAGAGACTCCGGCGACTGTGAGATCCACACCAGAGTAAGTGCTTCACTCTGAGAACTTTAGATATCATCACTTTATTCTGTAGATCCTGAACAGTTACAGTAGAAATATTAATATACTTTGTTTAATATTAAACAATACTTAACATTCAATCAGTTCATGTCATGCAACTTTACCATATGTACACACACACACACACACACACACACACACTCTCTCTCTCTCTCTCTCTCACACACACACACACACACACACACACACACACACACACACACACACACACACACACACACACACTCTCTCTCACACACTTTGGCTGAAATGTTTATCACTGAATGGGTTTCTCTGGTCTGATGACTGGGAGGATAAGAGCTGTAAACTCTCCGTGATCCTCCTCTCGCTTCACTGAGATCTACAGGCCGGTTTGAGGAGCATAAAACTCACAGCTTCTGCTTTATTGACAGTATTTCGTTAAACTGCTTCTCTTGAAGTGTGTCACTTCATTCAACAGCAGTCAGAGAAGAGCGAGTGTGTATCGCCTTCAAGTGTTGGACTAATTAGATATTAATTGTCTATTGAAGACATTGTCAACTTCTGAATAAACATCCAGATCACCCTTCCTCCATCTGACGGCCGTTTCCATACTGTCTCAACACTGATAATAATCATAAATGTTTCTTGATCATCAAATCCTCATATTAGAGTGATTTCTGAAGGATCATGTGACACTGAAGACTGGAGTAATGATGCTGAACATTCACAGGAATAAATTACACTTTACTGTATATTCACATAGACAACAGATGATTTACACTGGAATAATATTTCACTGTTTTTACTGCATTTTTTATCAAATAAATGAGCAAAAAATCGACTTTTATAATATTCTAATTATTTTAACATTATATTACATTATATTAAAACTTTAAAACTGAGCAAAAGTGACAGTAAAGACATTAATGTTACAAAAGATTTTATTTCAAATAAATGCTGTTCTTCTGAACTTTCAATTCATCAAAGAATCCTGAAAAAAATACAGTATGACGGTTTCCACCGAATCCTGAAACTCTTCTGAACACTGATCATGTTTATATTGATCTGATCTGCTGTCATCAGCGTTTCATCATAATCATCAGCCGCTGAAAAACCCAAAGCTCTAGTTTTCTGATAAACCTTCTCTCTCTTTCTCTTTCTCTGCACAGCGATCTCAACTCCTTCCTTTCCTCCAGAGCGGCTTTATATATATATATACACAGAGCCGCCTTACCCTAATGTTAGGCCCCGGGGCTGAGAGGTTTTGTAGGCCCCCCATCCTCTCGAGTCTCATTTAAAAAAGTGTAATATCTGGGTAATCCACATCACAGTTGAGAAATTTCAACTTTATGCAAATGAGAAGCGATTTTCGCGAGCCACAACCAATAGGAAAGAAGCCTTTCAGTGGAGCTCAGCTCCCGTCACCGTCTCGAGTCTCCAGTGCAGGCAAGACAAGACATTTATATGATTTGACTGGAACCACAAACATGGATATAATAAAATGATGCATGGGAAAGAAACTGTCGACAGTCTCAGTGAGTTTAATTCATACATTTATAGTTCGAGTGTTGTAGTTTTATGATGCAAGTTTAGCACTTCTGCAGTTCATCTTACAGCTTCCCCTGCATTATGTTGACTATTAGGGACTAGAAAATTGATTATTTGTCAAATTCGGATGACGTTTTAGTAATTTATGACAGTATGAGTGAGTTTAATTTGTAGATTGATCGATGTTAATCTAGTAAATGATTGAATCCACTGAACTCTGCTGTGGTAATATAAAAACCCTCTCCCAACAGCATACTGTTTCTTTTGAGCCTAATTCCTTGTCAAATTAAAATAATATAGTTGTATCACTTGTGATGGTGTTTTGTATAGATGTGGCCAGACGAGCAGTACCAATAACATTAGAGCAACAGCACTACCAACGCCCACAGGCGACTTCACAGTATAGAGACTAGCGACATACAGCGGGCGGGGCTTACGGGGCCACATGGGTCACTCAGCATACAGCGGGCGGGGCTTACGGGGCCACATGGGTCACTCAGCATACAGCGGGCGGGGCTTACGGGGCCACATGGGTCACTCAGCATACAGCGGGCGGGGCTTACGGGGCCACATGGGTCACTCAGCATACAGCGGGCGGGGCTTACGGGGCCACATGGGTCACTCAGCATACAGCGGGCGGGGCTTAAATTAACTATATTAATACATTTTTTACAACAGAAATGAAGCATCACTGAACTGACTTAAGCTGGACTGTGACGCTATTTTCCTCTAGAAACAAACTTTGTTGCATTATTCTCCTGTTATCTCTGTAAAGCTGCTCTGAAACTCTCTGTTGTAAAAATAAAGCTGACTTGACAATATTGCATTGTTAATTCATAAAAATGTCGACACTGTTTCATATACTTTGGCGCTTGGCGAGTGTTCGGTTTCGGTCCTGTGTGTGTGTGTGTATAAAACGCTGGATTGACCAACACAACTGTGAGTTTAATGATGTGCTGTCGTGTTCAGCGGTTGTTCTCTGAGTCTCTGCTTCTCCTTCTGGAACTCGAGTCTCTCCAGAACGTTTAGTTTACAGTGGTCTGTCAGCGAGCGCAGGACTGATCTCTCAGCTCTCCGCTCCTCGTGTTAACGATCTGTCTCCTGACGCATCTCTCTCTCTCTCTCAGCAAAGCGAGCTCAACTCGTTCCTGTGGACGATCAAGCGAGACCCGCCGGCCTTCTTCTACGGCACGATCCACGTCCCGTACACCCGCGTGTGGGACTTCATCCCGGAGAACTCCAAGCAGGCGTTCCAGGAGAGCGCGGTGGTGTTCTTCGAGCTGGACCTGACCGACCCGTTCACCATCTCGGCGCTGAGCTCCTGCCAGCTGCTCCCGCCGGGAGAGATCCTGCAGGACCTGCTGCCCGGAGAGCTGTACCTGCGGCTGAAGGCGCACCTGGAGTACGTGAGGCTCATGCTGCCGTCCTGGATGACCCCGGACCAGCGGGGCCAGGGCCTGTACGCCGAGTACCTGTTCAACGCCATCGCCGGGAACTGGGAGCGCAAGCGGCCTGTGTGGGTCATGCTGATGGTGAACGCGCTGACGGAGGCGGAGATCAAGAGCCGGGGCGTGCCGGTGCTGGACCTGTACCTGGCCCAGGAGGCCCAGCGGATGAGGAAGAGCACCGGCGCCGTGGAGGAGGTGGAGGAGCAGTGCCTTCCTCTCAACGGCCTCAACTTCTCTCAGGTGTGTGTGTGTGTGCGTGTGTGTGTGTGTGTGTGTGTGTGAGTGTGTGTGTGTGTGTGTGTGTGTGTGTGTCCCTTTAAATGCAAATGAGCTGCTGCTCCCGGCACAGGGGGCGGAGCTTCAAGAGCTTGTGTCGTTTTACCTCACACACACACACACACACACACACACACACACACACACACACACTGAACATTTCAAAAACTTTAAGCCTTTTATGTTCAAACCGGAGTCAGACAATGATGGAGAGACTCAAGAAGAAGAGACAACATGTAGAAGCAACAGGACATTTCTGAATGGTTAGTGATGGATTTATGAAGCTGATGTGGAGTTATCTTCTAGTCATTGATTAGCATATTCTGTCATGATAATCTATAAATCGTGTTCCGGGGGCGGGGTTTATGTAAATTATAGGGTTGGTGATGTCACTAACCCGGGAGGAATGTGGTGTAGTCTCTACCAGCCGTTTGTTGTAGTCCTTAAAAAGCCATTTCTTCAAAAGTAAATCTCTCCCTTTGCTTTGAACTTCGAGTGTCGTAACTTTGCAGATGTTGTTTATGCTCAAACAGCAACATTACACACTAACTAAAGTTAGAAAAGTCAAATCATAATCAACCATAACTTTAATCACACCAAAACACAGTCAATCACTACAGATGTGGTGTTGAATATGCAATTAATTCTGGGCCAGTGTGTTTACAGTGACTGGAGAAGCCTCTTCTGTTCAACAAAAATACAGTAAAATTATGAGATATTATTCCGATGTAAATCATCTGTTCTCTATGTGAATATACAGTAAAGTGTAATTTATTCCTGTGAATTTTCAGCATCATTACTCCAGTCTTCAGTGTCACATGATCCTTCAGAAATCACTCTAATATGAGGATTCGTTTGAAGAGATTAATATAAAATTTTAAAAAAGGAAATTAATACTTTTATTCATCAAGGACACATTTAATTGATCAAAAGTGAGAGCAAAGACATTTATAATGTTACAAAAGATTCTATTTCAGATTAATGCTGTTCTTTTGAGCTTTTTATTCATCAAAGAATCCAGGAAAATAAACAGAAGTTTCCACAGAAATATGAAGCAGTTTTCAACACTGATAATAATCATAAATGTTTCTCGATCATCAAATCCTCATATTAGAGTGATTTCTGAAGGATCATGTGACACTGAAGACTGGAGTAATGATGCTGAACATTCACAGGAATAAATTACACTTTACATTGATTTACATTACATTTACACTGTAATAATGTTTCACAGTTTTTACTGTATTTTTGATCAAATAAATACAGG
>JAJAQA010000007.1:48503156-48505656 GCA_021464565.1 Rutilus rutilus
ATATTTATATCAGTAAGTCAAAGTTCATTGATTGTTAGTTCAAGATGTGCGTCTACAAGGTGGTGTACGGATAAATGCTCAAGAAAGAGGAGACTTGCGGGAATATTTGTCGTTCTTGGTTATATCAATAATGATGCTGGAAGATTTCATGTCTTGGTCACTGATCGCATCCAGCGTATCAAGATGAGTACCAATTACAGCCAATGGAGATAATCTGCTGATTATGAGGTTATGATTATGAGTCGTTCACAGGACCAAACTCTCTATGGCAGAAGGCTAGAAGAAGTTACGGTGAGAGATGTAACCCTGAGTAATGATCGCAAGGTTCAAGTTCTTCGTAACCAGGCAAAAGAAGAAAGCTCATTGGTCTCTGTGAGGTCTCTGATTGGACGAGAAGGTAAAGGCCATTGTGAAAGAAGCCACAGGTCTTGATCTAGATCCTCTGAAGTAGAAGTCTAGAAGAAAGGAGAAGGCAGAACTCTTTATTATTTAGACAGTTCATGAAGCAGCTTCTCCAAAGAGATGCAACGTCTCAAGAAGCAGAGAGTGTTTGATACTCAAGACGAGACAGGCAAGAATAACCCTAACCCAAGCTGTATAAGTTGAGTCTCTTTCTGGATGGCCAAGTTCCCCTAAAGGTCTGAAATTTTCGTATGTGTTTTTTCGCATTCGGTGGCTCTGAATTGTCAAAACTCCTCTCGAAATGGCTGATACGGATGCGAAAAACGCAGAAAAACGAACCCAATCTGAATTTTTTCATGACGGCCAAAAGTTTCAGAGGCAGGGGTTAGTGTCAGTGTGTAAACGTGGTGTGTAAACGAGGTGTGTGAACGAGGTGTGTAAACGAGGTGTGTAAACGAGGTGTGTAAACGTGGTGTGTAAACGAGGTGTGTAAACGAGGTGTGTAAACGAGGTGTGTAAACGAGGTGTGTAAACGTGGTGTGTAAACGAGGTGTGTAAACGTGGTGTGTAAACGTGGTGTGTAAACGAGGTGTGTAAACGAGGTGTGTAAACGTGGTGTGTAAACGTGGTGTGTAAACGAGGTGTGTAAACGAGGTGTATAAACGAGGTGTATAAACGAGGTGTGTAAACGAGGTGTGTAAACGAGGTGTATAAACGAGGTGTGTAAACGTGGTGTGTAAACGAGGTGTGTAAACGAGGTGTGTAAACGTGGTGTGTAAACGTGGTGTGTAAACGAGGTGTGTAAACGAGGTGTATAAACGAGGTGTGTAAACGTGGTGTGTAAACGAGGTGTGTAAACGTGGTGTGTAAACGTGGTGTGTAAACGAGGTGTGTAAACGAGGTGTAAAAACGAGGTGTGTAAACGAGGTGTGTAAACGTGGTGTGTAAACGTGGTGTGTAAACGAGGTGTGTAAACGTGGTGTGTAAACGTGGTGTGTAAACGAGGTGTGTAAACGAGGTGTGTAAACGTGGTGTGTAAACGAGGTGTGTAAACGAGGTGTGTAAACGAGGTGTGTAAACGTGGTGTGTAAACGTGGTGTGTAAACGTGGTGTGTAAACGAGGTGTGTAAACGTGGTGTGTAAACGAGGTGTGTAAACGAGGTGTGTAAACGAGGTGTGTAAACGAGGTGTGTAAACGAGGTGTGTAAACGTGGTGTGTAAACGTGGTGTGTAAACGTGGTGTGTAAACGAGGTGTGTAAACGTGGTGTGTAAACGTGGTGTGTAAACGAGGTGTGTAAACGTGGTGTGTAAACGTGGTGTGTAAACGAGGTGTGTAAACGAGGTGTGTAAACGAGGTGTGTAAACGAGGTGTGTAAACGTGGTGTGTAAACGAGGTGTGTAAACGTGGTGTGTAAACGTGGTGTGTAAACGAGGTGTGTAAACGAGGTGTGTAAACGAGGTGTGTAAACGAGGTGTGTAAACGAGGTGTGTAAACGAGGTGTGTAAACGTGGTGTGTAAACGAGGTGTGTAAACGTGGTGTGTAAACGAGGTGTGTAAACGAGGTGTGTAAACGAGGTGTGTAAACGTGGTGTGTAAACGAGGTGTGTAAACGAGGTGTGTAAACGAGGTGTGTAAACGTGGTGTGTAAACGAGGTGTGTAAACGAGGTGTGTAAACGTGGTGTGTAAACGAGGTGTGTAAACGAGGTGTGTAAACGAGGTGTGTAAACGTGGTGTGTAAACGAGGTGTGTAAACGAGGTGTGTAAACGTGGTGTGTAAACGAGGTGTGTAAACGAGATTGACACAACGTGAGGTCGTATTTATTTTTTAACGTGTTAAAATTTCAGACAAGACTTTCGGACTCCGTGTGCAAAGGCCTTTAGAGTTGGATATCGCCTGGTCAAACATCCAGCCATTCTTCCGAGAGAGAGTCAGTTCTCAGCATTACTAATCCGGCTTTAGTTCAACATGGAGGACGAGGAACGACTGAGAACAGACTCCGGTCCGATGGCGTATGGATTCTCTTCTCATATCTATAAATGCTTAAAAAGGTCTAAGTCTCAGTTTGCACTTCCACAAATTAAGGCTTTTAATATG
>JAJAQA010000007.1:48510656-48535656 GCA_021464565.1 Rutilus rutilus
TAGCTGATCATCAATAAGAACTCTTAGGTTCCTGGCTGTCCTGGATGGAGTTATGGATGACGAACCTACAGCTGAATGGAGAAGTTGTTATGAAGTGGTTGGATGGCCAAGACCACAAACAGTTCTGTCTTTTCAGAGGCTTAGATGCTTTCATTGGATCATCTAGCTGGAATGAGAGGTAGAGTTGTGTCGTCAGTATAGCAGTGATGATATCAGATGATAACAGTGATAACATGATAACAGTGACGGGATAAACCATGTTTCTGATTGACAGATCCTAGTGATGATATGTAGATGTAGAAGAGAAGCGGTCCCAGCACTGAGCTCTGAGGCACTCCAGTTGCTAAGATGATAACAGTGACGGGAAAAAACATGTTTCTGAATGACAGATGCTAGTGATGATATGTAGATGGAGAAGAGAAGCGGTCCCAGCACTGAGCCCTGAGGCACTCCAGTAGCTAGATGATAACAGTGACGGGAAAAAACATGTTTCTGAATGACAGATGCTAGTGATGATATGTAGATGGAGAAGAGAAGTGGTCCCAGCACTGAGCCCTGAGGCACTCCAGTAGCTAGATGATAACAGTGACGGGAAAAACCATGTTTCTGAATGACAGATGCTAGTGATGATATGTAGATGGAGAAGAGAAGTGGTCCCAGCACTGAGCCCTGAGGCACTCCAGTAGCTAGATGATAACAGTGACGGGATAAACCATGTTTCTGATTGACAGATCCTAGTGATGATATGTAGATGTAGAAGAGAAGCGGTCCCAGCACTGAGCCCTGAGGCACTCCAGTAGCTAGATGATAACAGTGACGGGAAAAACCATGTTTCTGAATGACAGATGCTAGTGATGACATGTAGATGGAGAAGAGAAGCGGTCCCAGCACTGAGCCCTGAGGCACTCCAGTAGCTAGATGATAGCAGTGATGGGAAAATCCATGATTCTGAATGACAGATGCTAGTGATGACATGTAGATGGAGAAGAGAAGCGGTCCCAGCACTGAGCCCTGAGGCACTCCAGTAGCTAGATGATAGCAGTGATGGGAAAAACCATGTTTCTGAATGACAGATGCTAGTGATGATATGTAGATGGAGAAGAGAAGTGGTCCCAGCACTGAGCCCTGAGGCACTCCAGTAGCTAGATGATAACAGTGATGGGAAAAACCATGTTTCTGAATGACAGATGCTAGTGATGATATGTAGATGGAGAAGAGAAGTGGTCCCAGCACTGAGCCCTGAGGCACTCCAGTAGCTAGATGATAGCAGTGATGGGAAAAACCATGTTTCTGAATGACAGATGCTAGTGATGATATGTAGATGGAGAAGAGAAGCGGTCCCAGCACTGAGCCCTGAGGCACTCCAGTAGCTAGATGATAACAGTGATGGGAAAAACCATGTTTCTGAATGACAGATGCTAGTGATGATATGTAGATGGAGAAGAGAAGCGGTCCCAGCACTGAGCCCTGAGGCACTCCAGTAGCTAGATGATAGCAGTGATGGGAAAATCCATGATTCTGAATGACAGATGCTAGTGATGACATGTAGATGGAGAAGAGAAGCGGTCCCAGCACTGAGCCCTGAGGCACTCCAGTAGCTAGATGATAACAGTGACGGGAAAAACCATGTTTCTGAATGACAGATGCTAGTGATGATATGTAGATGGAGAAGAGAAGTGGTCCCAGCACTGAGCCCTGAGGCACTCCAGTAGCTAGATGATAACAGTGACGGGATAAACCATGTTTCTGATTGACAGATCCTAGTGATGATATGTAGATGTAGAAGAGAAGCGGTCCCAGCACTGAGCCCTGAGGCACTCCAGTAGCTAGATGATAACAGTGATGGGAAAATCCATGATTCTGAATGACAGATGCTAGTGATGACATGTAGATGGAGAAGAGAAGCGGTCCCAGCACTGAGCCCTGAGGCACTACAGTAGCTAGATGAAAACAGTGACGGGATAAACCATGTTTCTGAATGACAGATCCTAGTGATATCAGATAGATGGAGAAGAGAAGCGATCCCAGCACTGAGCCCTGAGGCACTCCAGTAGCTAGATGATAACAGTGATGGAATAAACCATGTTTCTGAATGACAGATCCTAGTGATGACGTGTAGATGGAGAAGAGAAGCGGTCCCAGCACTGAGCCCTGAGGCACTCCAGTAGCTAGATGTTGGGTCTTAGACACCTCACTCCTCCACGACACCCTGAAGTACTTACTGAGAGGTCAGACCTGAACCATTGGAGTGCTGTTCCCGAGATGCCCTTCATCATGAGGGTTGACAGAAGGATCTGATGATTAACTGTGTCAAATGCAGCAGACAGATCCGGCAGGATGAGGACTGAGGATTGGGAAGCTGCTCTTGAGTCTCAGAGCTTCAGTAACTGAGAGCAGGGCCGTCTCAATTGAGTGGCGCTTCTGAAACCAGACTGGTTGTTGTCCAGCAGGTTGTTCTGTGTAAGAAAGGCAGAGATTTGTTTGAAAACGACTCATTTTTGTGTTTTAGCAATGAATGGACGAAGGGATACCGGTCTGTAGTTTTCTAAGTGCTGGATTTAGAGTGGGTTTCTTAAGCAGTGGGATTATCAGAGCCTCTTAAATGCTGTGAGAAAGATACCAGTGTAAAGAGAGGTGTTGATATGAGTGAGTGCAATATGAGTGCGATTGGAAAGGATGAGTTTGAAGATTTCTGCCTCTGAGAGAGGAGAGAAGGAGGGGAGAGTGTGCGTGTTTGCTGTTAGGATGTGTGTGTCAGTTTGTAGTGTGGAAAATTGGCCGCTGATGGTGGTGGTTTTTAATTTATGAAGAATGTGGCAAAATCATCAGCTGTTAGGGTTGGTGAAGGAGGAGGAGGGTTAAGAAGAGAGGAGGAGGTTTTGAAAAGCGTGCAAAAGTCAGAAGAATTGTTAATTTTGTTGTGGTAGTAAGTCATTTTAGCGGTAGAGATTTTAGTATAGAGAAGAAGGAGAGGAGGGATTGATAAAGACCGATCAGTCCATCAGTTCATCACTCCATCAGTCCATCAGTCTATCTGTCCATCACTCCATCAGTCAATCAGTCAACCACTCCATCACTCCATCCAGTCATGCCACTGTTTTCTCCAGAGCTGCTTTACAGCTGAATCAAACTCATTTCATAATTGATGAACTTCACACAGTTATTAAACTGATTAAATTAATCTGAAGAATCACAGCAGGATTGTTTGGGAAACCTGTTTGAATTCCATCATCATTATTATTTTCGTAATCCTGTTCGGTGTAGAAATCGCAGAGACTGTTAAATAACTCAGAGTGTTTTCTGTTCCTCCATCATGACATATCGGGGTAATTTCCATCACAAAGCAGAGTTATTGACTTTCATAGGGCCGCAGTGCTTTGATATGAACTCACTCTGGTTCCCGTGTGTGAATGTGGCCAGTGACCCACAGAACGGACACAACGGAGCCGCGTCACAGCATTCGTTTAGCCCCGTCTTTCTTCCTTCTCACTTTCGGCGCTCTTTCATTCTCCTCCGTGCCGTGATTTAAGGGTCTGAAAGGCTGGAGGAGGGGGTGCTGAGCTGAAGCTGCTCGGACTCAGCAGATGGAGGGAGGTTAGTGCCGTGGGGTTTGTGAAGCTAGCGGGGTGGCGATAGGCTAATTTGAGCAGCATAAAGCCGGAGAGCTTTCAGATGCAGAGCAGAGGCTTTGATGAGCACGGGATGAAAGCGACGGCTCTTTGTCCCACACATGAAGTATCCGCCCTCCTCTCTCAGACGAGCCCCGCAAACAATGAGGGACGGCCAGAGTGTCATCGGCACGGATGAAAAGAGCTCAAGTGTGTGTGTGAGTGTGTGTGTGATAATGTGTGTGTGTGTGAGTGTGTGTGTGTGTGTGTATGAGAGTGAGTGTGTGTGTGTGTGTGTGTGTGTGTGTGTGCGTGTGTACAAGAATGTGTGTGTATGTATGTATGTATGTGTGTGTGAGTGAGAGTGTGCACAAGAATGTGTGTGTATGTGTGTGAGTGTGTCTGTAAGAGCATGTGAGTGTGTGAGAGAGAGTGTGTGTGAGTGAGAGTGTGTGTGTGTGTGTGTGTGTGTGTGTGTGTGTGTGTGTGTGTGTGTGTGTGTGAGTGTGTGTACAAGAATGTGTGTGTATGTATGTGAGTGTGTGTGTGCGTGTGTGTGTGTGTATGAGAGTGAGTGTGTGCGTGTGTATGTGTGTGAGTAAACACTGGGGAATTTCATGGTAACACAATAGTGAGCTGCAGCAGCAGAAGCAACAAAAAGCGTCAGCTAGAACTAATTGAGAGAAACTCTCCGCTGAGCCTTTGATCTGTTGAGATTCACTCGCGCTTCAGAAGAGCCTCCATTCAGGAACATCAGGCAGAAACACTGCGCTTGTGTTGAGATCTGCTGTTCACGAGTCAGTCATCTTATAGTCTCACAGCTGAGTGTGTTTTTGTGCTCCAGACATCAAATCACGTGTGTGTGTTGTTGTGATCTAATGGTAAGAAACCACATAGAACTCATTTCCATTTTCTGATCAAGTAAAAGTCTTCATTGCAAGTGTTCATTGCCGTTTCGTTGCAGATGCATCATTCATGAATATATCATAAAAGAGCATAAACAGAGTAAAGTTTAAAAACAATGACAAACTTTATAAAAGCGCCTCAAATCAGCCTGTACATTCATGCTGGTTTAAGATGGTCTCAGACCCACAATGCACCGGCGCTTAGTGACCGTTTAGACTAGTCTTACGGTTTACTAATCAATTTTTTTCTTTAAGGCTGGTTGTACATTATATAGACACTAAACGTGTATTTTAGTTCTTCTCACTCCACAACAAATCCTTTCAATTTAACAGTATTCAAAACAGGAATGAAAAATAGTAAAAAAAAAAAAAAAAAACATAATTATAGTGGGAATCATTATAAACAGCATTTAGTCTAGAAAGAACATTCAGTCTAATTTAAATAAAAAAAGTAAGACTGAATGATGACCTGTGATGACAGAATGATGACAACCTAGAAAACATGAAAAGTGAACCTAGTGTTCTGGATGTCTTTCTCTTCAAGCGTGTCAAAAAATAAGCCGATTTCGCTCCCCTTCCGACGTATGAAGAGGATCTTATTATAATATTACCGGCCCTTAATCTGCACGTTTACACACACCAGCCGACATTTGGTTTCACAAGCGACAACAGAGACCAGTTCTAACACAATGATAAATATCCAGCAGAGCCTGAAACTGTTCTGTGGTTGAGCACAGACGAGCACTGAACACTATTGACCAGAACATGTCACCGCTGTCTTATAAAGACCTCAGGAACTGTGGACACTTGTGGAGAAGTTCAACATGATGATGAGATGATCAATGTAACTCCACAACAACTACAGAAATGTCTCCACTAACATTCAGAAACTCTTTCTGAGTCTCTCCGTAAGGCTGCACTCGCTACTGGTTATTCTGGGATTCTGGATGAGTGAGATTGGCCTGTTTTGTTATTGCCGGAGTATATGAAGCTCGTGTAAAGACTCCGCCCTCTTCTGAATGGAGGCGGAGCTACAGCTCATTTGCATTTATAGGGACACACAAAAACGGCACGTTTTTGCCCACACCCAAAAAGGGGTGAATTTGACAAACTTTAAAAAATTATCTGGGGGGAATTTTGAGATGAGATTTCACAGACATAATATGTCACCTTTAAGATCCAGTGTTGCGCATCATGCCCCAGATGTGCAGAGTCATGGCTGTGTGTGTGTGTTTCAGCTGTGTGTGTGTGTGTGTGTGTTGCAGGTGATCTTCGCTCTGAACCAGACACTGCTGCAGCAGGAGAGTCTTCGGGCCGGGAGTCTGCAGGTTCCCTACACCACAGAGGACCTTATCAAGCACTACAACTGTGGAGATCTGAACTCCATCATCTTTAACCACGACTCCTCGCAGGTGACGCTCTTAATCATACTAGTGCACTGGAATCAGCTGTAGTGCACTGGAATCAGCCGCTAGTGCTCTAGAATCAGCTCTAGTGAACTGGAATCAGCCGCTAGTGCACTGGAATCAGCTCTAGTGAACTGGAATCAGCCGCTAGTGCTCTAGAATCAGCTCGAGTGAACTGGAATCAGCTGTAGTGCACTGGAATCAGCTCTAGTGAACTGGATTCAGCTGTAGTGCACTGGAATCAGCCGCTAGTGCACTAGAATCAGCTCTAGTGAACTGGAATCAGCTGTAGTGCACTGGAATCAGACGCTAGTACACTGAAATCAGCTCTAGTGAACTGGAATCAGCTGTAGTGCACTGGAATCAGCCGCTAGTGCACTGGAATCAGCTCTAGTGAACTGGAATCAGCTGTAGTGCACTGGAATCAGACGCTAGTACACTGAAATCAGCTCTAGTGAACTGGAATCAGCTGTACTGCACTGGAATCAGCCGCTAGTGCACTAGAATCAGCTCTAGTGAACTGGAATCAGCTGTAGTGCACTGGAATCAGACGCTAGTACACTGAAATCAGCTCTAGTGAACTGGAATCAGCTGTACTGCACTGGAATCAGCCGCTAGTGCACTAGAATCAGCTCTAGTGAACTGGAATCAGCTGTAGTGCACTGGAATCAGACGCTAGTACACTGAAATCAGCTCTAGTGAACTGGAATCAGCTGTAGTGCACTGGAATCAGCCGCTAGTGCACTGGAATCAGCCGCTAGTGCTCTAGAATCAGCTCGAGTGCATTGGAATCAGCTCTAGTGAACTGGATTCAGCTGTATGTAGTGCACTGGAATCAGACGCTAGTGCACTGGAATCAGCTCTAGTGAATTGGAATCAGTTGTAGTGCACTGGAATCAGCCGCTAGTGCTCTAGAATCAGCTTGTGTGAACTGGAATCAGCTGCTAGTGCACTGGAATCAGCTGCTAGTGCACTGGAATCAGCCGCTAGTGCTCTAGAATCAGCTCGAGTGCATTGGAATCAGCTCTAGTGAACTGGATTCAGCTGTAGTGCACTGGAATCAGACGCTAGTGCACTGGAATCAGCTCTAGTGAACTGGATTCAGCTGTAGTGCACTGAAATCAGACGCTAGTGCACTGGAATCAGCTCTAGTGAACTGGAATCAGCTGTAGTGCATTGGAATCAGACGCTAATGCACTGGAATCAGCTCTAGTGAACTGGAATCAGCTGCTAGTGCAGTGTTTCTCAACTCCAGTCCTCGTGACCCACTGCTCTGCACATTTTGTATGTCTCCCTTATTTAACACACCTGAACCAGATCATCAGCTCATTAGGAGAGAGTTGAGAACCACTGTGCTAGTGCACTAGAATCAGCTCGAGTGAACTAGAATCAGCTGGAATCAGCTGTAGTGCACTGGAATCAGTTGCTAGTGCACTGGAATCAGTTGCTAGTGCACTAGAATCAGCTCGAGTGAACTGGAATCAGCTGTAGTGCATTGGAATCAGATGCTAGTGCACTGGAATCAGCTCTAGTGAACTGGAATCAGCTGTAGTGCACTGGAATCAGACGCTAATGCACTGGAATCAGCTCTAGTGAACTGGAATCAGCTATAGTGCACTGGAATCAGCTGTAGTGCATTGGAATCAGACGCTAATGCACTGGAATCAGCTCTAGTGAACTGGAATCAGCTGTAGTGCACTGGAATCAGCTGCTAGTCCACTAGAATCAGCTCGAGTGAACTAGAATCAGCTGTAGTGCGTTGGAATCAGACGCTAGTGCACTGGAATCAGCTCTAGTGAACTGGAATCAGCTGTAGTGCTCTGGAATCAGCCGCTAGTGCATTGGAATCAGCTGTAGTGATCAGGAATCAGCTGTACTGCACTGGAATCAGCTGTAGTGAACTGGAATCAGCTGTACTGCACTGGAATCAGCTGTACTGCACTGGAATCAGCTGTAGTGAACTGGAATCAGCTGTACTGCACTGGAATCAGCTGTAGTGATCAGGAATCAGCTGTACTGCACTGGAATCAGCTGTACTGCACTGGAATCAGCTGTAGTGCACTGGAATCAGCTGTAATGAACTGGAATCAGCTGTACTGCACTGGAATCAGCTGTACTGCACTGGAATCAGCTGTAGTGCACAGGAATCAGCTGTACTGCACTGGAATCAGCTGTACTGCACTGGAATCAGCTGTAGTGCACTGGAATCAGCTGTAATGCACTGGAATCAGCTGTACTGCACTGGAATCAGCTGTACTGCACTGGAATCAGCTGTACTGCACTGGAATCAGCTGTACTGCACTGGAATCAGCTGTACTGCACTGGAATCAGCTGTACTGCACTGGAATCAGACGCTAGTGCACTGGAATCAGCTCTAGTGAACTGGAATCAGCTGTAGTGCTCTGGAATCAGCTGTACTGCACTGGAATCAGCTCTAGTGAACTGGAATCAGCTGTAGTGCACTGGAATCAGACGCTAGTGCACTGGAATCAGCTCTAGTGAACTGGAATCAGCTGTACTGCACTGGAATCAGCTGTACTGCACTGGAATCAGACGCTAGTGCACTGGAATCAGCTCTAGTGAACTGGAATCAGCTGTAGTGCTCTGGAATCAGCTGTACTGCACTGGAATCAGCTGTACTGCACTGGAATCAGCTCTAGTGAACTGGAATCAGCTGTAGTGCACTGGAATCAGATGCTAGTGCACTGGAATCAGCTCTAGTGAACTGGAATCAGCTGTAGTGCTCTGGAATCAGCCGCTAGTGCATTGGAATCAGCTGTAGTGATCAGGAATCAGCTGTACTGCACTGGAATCAGCTGTAGTGAACTGGAATCAGCTGTACTGCACTGGAATCAGCTGTACTGCACTGGAATCAGCTGTAGTGAACTGGAATCAGCTGTACTGCACTGGAATCAGCTGTAGTGATCAGGAATCAGCTGTACTGCACTGGAATCAGCTGTACTGCACTGGAATCAGCTGTACTGCACTGGAATCAGCTGTACTGCACTGGAATCAGCTGTAGTGCACTGGAATCAGCTGTAATGAACTGGAATCAGCTGTACTGCACTGGAATCAGCTGTACTGCACTGGAATCAGCTGTACTGCACTGGAATCAGCTGTAGTGCACTGGAATCAGCTGTACTGCACTGGAATCAGCTGTAGTGCACTGGAATCAGCTGTAATGAACTGGAATCAGCTGTACTGCACTGGAATCAGCTGTACTGCACTGGAATCAGCTGTACTGCACTGGAATCAGCTGTACTGCACTGGAGTCAGCTGTACTGCACTGGAATCAGCTGTACTGCACTGGAATCAGCTGTAGTGAACTGGAATCAGTTGTAGTGAACTGGAATCGGCTGTACTGCACTGGAATCAGCTGTACTGCACTGGAATCAGTTGTAGTGAACTGGAATCGGCTATAGTGCACTGGAATCACTAATGCTGTGACCAATCACTGACTGATAACACACTGCTGAAACAAGTTTTCTTACACAATCATTACGTGTCTCATTTTTCAGAAAAAATATCTAAACATCCTTAAAACAAGATGTGTGTGCGTCTGTGTGTGAGTGTGTGTGTGAGTGTGTTTCTGAGTGTGTGGGTGTACGAGTGTGTGTATATGTGTGTGTGTGTGTGTGTGTGTGTGTGTGTGTGTGTGTGTGTAAATATCTAAACATCCTTAAACAGGATTGATGTTGTTTTCAGATGAGAAGGAATCTTGATTAAACTGTTTTAAATCTTTCTCCGTATAATCAGGTGCCGAACTTCAGGAACGTGTCTCTCCCGGCGAGTGATCAGGAGACGGCGCAGGAGATCGACAGATACTTCCGTCAGGAGCTGATCTACAAGCGTAACGAGAGGATGGGGAGACGGGTTAAAGCACTGCTCCAGGAACAGCCCGACAGGAGTTTCTTCTTCGCCTTCGGAGCAGGTCAGGTTCCCTCGGGAAGATTCCCAGATCCTTCTTCTTGTCATCTGCACTTTCTCTCTCAGGTTTGTAGGGTTAGTAATGTAATGAAATGTTTCCAGCTCAGGTACGAGACTCTCTGATGCGGATCCTCTCTGACCTCGGGATGTGAATATCCGCCAGCGTTCACCAGCTTTCCTCTCGCGGCTCAAACGCAAACCCTGCTTCTAATAATAAAAACAACAACGTCTTTCCTGTTGCTCAAACAGTAGAGCGTTGGTGCTTGCAACGCCAAGGTCATGGGTTTGATTCCCAGGGAAAGCAAGAACTGATATGACTGTAAATGTGTACCTTGAAATGTAATGTAAGTCGCTTTGGATAAAAGCGCCTGCCAAATGCGTAAATGTAATCGTGTGCTCATGCCGCAAGATTAAATGAGATTATGCTCTTTCTAGGAACGAATCTTGACTTTTTAAAGCCCTGAGAAATGGATTTTTCCTCAGAAGAGAAGTTTGTAGCAGTGATTATTCCGCCGTCCATCAGAATAAACCCTCTGTGGTTCAGCGTGAGGTCATGTGTAGATCAGCGGCGTTACATCAACTGATGTGGAAATCTGATTAAAGCTACTTAGAACAAATTACTCAAATTCTTCTCATTCGAGTAGCGACCGCAGGATCTTTACAGGCCAGAATGATGTTTCTGCTGGTTTAGAGAAGCTGGACTATTCGACTTATAGAATCACATGCAATCATATTCTGCTTCATTTAACTCCCGATTGGGAAACGGGAGGAGACGTGACTTCTCAAGCGCTCTGATGACTCTGTTCTGGTGTTTCAGACTGGAGTAAAACGCTTTGACTGTGAACTTCCCTCAGCTGTTTCTGCTCCACTCCAGCGCTGCAATATGAACACTAAACGCTTTATTTTAGTCAAGTCATCTTCATTTATATAGCACTTTTAACAATGTAGATTGTTCCAAAGCGGCTTTACAGAGATACAAGGATAGTTTAAAGTAACAGAGATTGTTTTGGCTTTATAGCAGTCCTTGAATAAAGTTATTTTCCAGCTAAAGTTAATTTGATTGATTCACTTCCGTCGCAACGATCATTAGTTATTAACTTAGGGGCCGCTAACATGCTAAACGCGAAACCTGTGAGAATGCTGATGGCGTGCACATGCGTATTACGAGTTCAGTCTATTGGTAAGCGCGTTTGAATATATGTGTGCAGGTTTGTAATTCCCTTCAAACCAAGCCTTAAAAAACTACCTGTCTGGCCTTAACATTTTGATACAGAATTTTATCACTTCGGGGTAGATACGCGAACCGCATTTTCCGGACAACGCGTTATCTGTAGAGTGGTAAAGGGATCCTCCATAGGGAGAGACTAGTTGGCACTTTAGCACCCCGCTATGACATCGGGTCCAGGCGAAGGTCCTTCATCAGATCTGGATACGGCCTGGATCCGGCAGGCTGCAGGAAAACCTCAGGATAAACAAAAACACTAAAATTAGCGTAGATGCCATTCTTCTCATGATGTAACAAGTACATCAGGATTTATGGGAAGTGTTCCCGGTTCCAGCTGACCTAATCTATGCAGCCTAATATTGAATTATAGAAGTCTATAATGTGTTATGTGTATGCTAGGTCAAAGAGATGTGTTTTTAGTCTAGCTTTGAACTGACAGAGTGTGTCTGGTTCCCGGACAATGTTAGGAAGACTGTTCCAAAGTTTTGGTGCTAAACAGGAGAAGGATCTACCGCCAGCAGTCGATTCTGATATTCTAGGTATTATCAACTGGCCGGAGTTTTGAGATCGCAATAGACGTGAAGGAGTATAATGCGTTAAGAGCTCGCTCAAGCACTGCGGAGCTAAACCATTTAGTGCTTTGTAAGCAAACAGCAACATTTTTTAATTTATGCAATGTTTAATAGGGAGCCAGTGCAGTGTTGACAGAACTGGGCTAATATGGTCATACTTCCTGGTTCTGGTAAGAACTCGAGCTGCTGCGTTTTGGACCAGCTGTAGTTTGTTTATTAAGCGTGCAGGGCAACCACCCAGTAGAGCATTACAATAATCTAGCCTTGAGGTCATGAACGCATGGACTAATTGTTCCGCATTTGTCAATGAGAGCATATGACGTAATTTAGATATATTTTTAAGATGGAAAAATGCAGTTTTACAGATACTAGACACGTGATTTTCAAATGAAAGATTGGTATTTTATTAGTGCTGTTTGCTACGGCTATATGCTATTGTTTACTTATTGTATACTTTTTTCAAAGCAGTTTTATATTTAAACTAGTTTATAATACCGGTAACACTTTATTGTAAAGTGTTTCCATAATACCTTCATGCCTTCTAGAACTGGCAGGCTGGAGTGTGTGTGTGTGCGCGCGTGTGTGTGCGTGTGTGTGCGTGTGTGTGTGCGTGCACGTGTGTGTGTGTGCGTGTGTGTATGCGTGTGTGTGCGTGTGTGTGCGTGCGTGTGTGTGTACGCATGTGTGTGCGTGTGTGTCGGGGTGCAGAGGTTGAAGCAGATGGTCACAGTCTGCTGAGTGTGTGTGTGTGTGTGTGTGTGTGTGTCTACAGAAAGTGAGTGAGTGAAAGCAGAGATGCGTGTGTGTGTGTGTGTGTTTGTGTGTGTGTGTGTGTGTGTGTGTGTGAGAGTGAGTGAGTGAAAGCAGAGATGACTGCAGCTCTACACACACTAACAAGGGCTGTATTTCATGCTGTTCTTCACTAGACGCCGTCAGAGAGGAGTGTGTAAGTGATCCTGATTCAGTCCTCGACTCGTTCTCCTGGTTCTGGGGGCCGAAGCCTCATCCGAGTCTAAGAGCAGATTCACTAACAGCTTCTCCAGCGCAAACACTCTTTTGGTGTTAAAAAACTACTGTCAGGATTTACTAAAGACACGTGTAAAACTAGCGCTGAAAAGGCGAGGACAGGGTTGTTTCTGCGGCTGATCTTACTGCATATGTATTTAGGAGTTTCCCTTTCAGACAGTGTTTATGGGAGGAGGGGATTTATATTAATCATGGAAGGTGATTTATTAAAGTTTGCGCTCGTTAATTGACTGGTGTTTGCGCCATTATTTAGCGCCCCAAAAAAGCATGTTTTTTAACCATACACTACTTTGCGCTGCCGTTGTTAGATTGTGTTGGTCACTATGGAAATGATCCGATCGTAACACACACAGGATGATCTGGATCTGAATCTGAATTCAGTTCAATGATATTCAGCACCACCAAAACAATCATTGATTTCGACTAATTATGCCTGGTTATTTTCTGATATGTACAATAAATTCTCAACCAATTAGATATAAACCTGAAAAATGAATATATAAACCATAATGAACAAACAGTGAATTTAAAACACGTGGGGAAGCTCTTCACGACAACCTGCCGAAATAAAAGCTCAGTTTAACTTGAAGAAATTATGACAGAAATATATTACTATAATAATAATAATAATAATATGGTTTACAACATTATTTTTTAAGTTATAACACACCATTTTTCATCAATGTTTTCATTTAAATAGTTAACCTTTGTTGTGCAGCTCTTTGTTTGCCAAAAAATTAAAGGAATTGTTCTAATGTCATGTTATTACATTAAAAAATTATTAAATTGCTAAAGTTTTTCATTTGACTTCCATCATTTCAGATAATAATTTGCATAAGCCTAATTCACTAAAGGAAAAATCCTGAAAAATGAAAACAGACAACACTGATTTAAAAAAAAGAAACTATTATTGTTACCATTTTAATAAATCACTACATTATTACATTTTTATTAATTTAATTGATTAGACATCCTTTTTGATTATTAAAATTTAATTAAACCATTTAAAATCCAGAGAAAATGTTATGGAAAACATGGAATTTGAGAAAAACAAATGAAATTTTGGAAAAACAAGAACTTGATTTCACACTTTTGATTATTCGGCCGATATATTAAATGAATTCACTTCTCATCATTAAAGGAAAAGATTAGGAGGAACAAGCTGCTGTTTATTACTGATGGAATGATTGCGGGAATATGATGCACAACATCTGGAGATGATCAGAAACTAAACTTTCCCAATAAAGCGATGTGTGTATGTGTCACTGAAACATGCGCTTCTCAGCAGGAGGAAGAGAGATTGAGTTGCCTCCGTTTTTAAACCCAGAAACCAGGCATTTAAATATCTGTGGCAGGAGAATCTGGGACTGTGGTAGTTAAACTCTGAGTTTACATTTTTTGCTCTCTGCTTTTCACACACAATTAAGTTTCCCTTTGTAAATGAACTCATGAGACGCGCTGAGAAGGTCGGTTTGTATTTGAGCTTCTGTAAACTCCGACTTGGGAGTTTTCAATGGGAAAGTCTGATGTGTTTGTTGAGTTCTTTCACCGATCTACTCAGAAATTGATGTGTGTTTTAGTCTTAAATATTTAGATTAGTGAGCAGATCTTCAGGAACACTAGAGGAGCTTTTAAAGGGGTGGGATAATGCCCTTTTCACAAGATGTAAAATAAGTCTCTGATGTCCCCAGAGTGTGTGTGTGATCTCAGAATAAACCTCTTCACACTGATGAAGACCTGATCCTGATCACCTGTCGGGTTTATTCTGATATAACAACCGGCTGAATGTACATCATCCCTTACTTCAGAAAGTGAAACTTACTCATGCTCCCCTTTAGAGCGTTAGATGATGACCAGTGAATGATCCTCAGGTTCTGTGTTTCACGAGATGTGTGTTTCTGTATGAATGACTGAAGCTGTTCACGAGCGAGTGAAGAAACACGGTCTGCAAACACTCAGAGACGCTGTGATGTTCAGCTCAGTCAGCCTGATGATCATTATGAGGGAATCACTGCATGTCACGTCAGATGCGGCGGATCATCAGCAGGAAGAAAAGCTGAGACTGCAGTTCAATTCACATTTATTTGTGCAGCGCTTTACACAACACACATCGTTTCACAGCAGCTTTACAGAGTCCACATTACAGTTTACAGTGTTCTGTTATCAGAGGAAACTAAGTTATGTATTTCAGAGATAAACATATACAAAATCACAGTTAGTTAAACATTTTTTATTTTAAAGTATGTACTTATTTAATGCAGAAACAATGAAGTAATCAATATTTGTTAACAAACAAGTTAAGTCAAACGAAGACCTCACACTGTAAATGCTTCAGCGTTCTGTCGCGGGACGAACAAAAGCCCTAAAATCCCACCATCTGGCGTAACTGGAGAATGTGCTCACGTGACCTTTGACCTCTGACCCCAGGCGACCCCGAGCAGCAGCTCATGCACCTGGAACACGGTTTTATGTTTTTGCCTGCAGACAAACTGTCCTGAAGAGCCTGTGAATGAGAAAGTGCTGCTTGCCCATTTATTAGCGGATGAATGGAGACGACGGTCTGTAATCCCAGAATTCCCTGCTCCTCACGACTAATGGATCTTTATGGCATGAGATTTATGGTATTTATTTAAAAATCAGTGATCACAATCAGCCTGGTAATGTTGAATCAGAATAAGTTCCTCTTGCAGCATCTCTTCTTTTCTCTGATGATGTGGGCGGGGCAACCTGTCACTCACATGAGATCAGCCAATAGCAAACCACAACCATCCAATCAATCCCCACAGACACAATCAAGCCCCGCCCACATTTCTTCTTGCGGTTTCACTTGTATATACTGTACGTTAAGCTTGTTTAGGGATAAATGAAAACAGTGTTTTATATGGTGGTACGATGTCATTTCTTTATTCACATCTTTTGATGGCAGCTGCAGTGTCGGCTGTGCTGTCAGTCACTGCATGATTATACTGATCTAACTGTGATTAAACACAGTCTCGACACGCAACCCTCTGTACATCTGAACATCAGTGCACATGTTTGTTTTCACACTGAACTCGTTCCCGCTTCATCTCTCCGAGCGATCGGCTCTGCTTTAGTTGGCAGCGTGAGAGACGCAGTGTGTGTGCCAAAGATACTCGAACAGAGCCGTGCCACCACACACTCACACACTTACACTCACACACACTCACACACACACACACACACACACACACACACACACACACACACACACACTCACACTCACACACTCACACACACACACTCACATTCACACTCACACACACTCTCACACACAGTCACACACACACACACACACACACACTCACGCACACTCACTCACACTCACACTCACACACACTCACACACACACACACACACACACACATCTCGTTGTAAATCCTGCACTTTAATGAATAGCTGTAAGTTATCTCATCATTCACACTCAGTTTTCAAACGTCCAAAAGCTGACGGTGTTTTTAGACTCCAACAAAAGAATCTTAAAAACATCCTCAGAGCTTTTCTTCTCATGTGATGCTTATGATCACCTCACATTCCCAGAGTGAAGGACAGCATACGGGTTCAGTGTGAGCAAACAATGACAGAATGTTGAGTTCTGGTTGAACTCTTGCTTTATTAATCCATGTCTCTGGTATTTTCTGACGCTTCTCAACCATGTAAAGTCTTCGTTGTGAACGTGATCCGTTTGTGTCTCAGAGTTTCACATCTCAGAGTTTCACATCTCAGAGTTTCACATCTCAGAGTTTCACATCTCAGAGTTTCTCATCTCAGAGTTTCACATCTCAGAGTTTCACATCTCAGCGTTTCACATCTCAGAGTTTCACATCTCAGAGTTTCACATCTCAGAGTTTCACATCTCAGAGTTTCTCATCTCAGAGTTTCACATCTCAGAGTTTCACATCTCAGAGTTTCACATCTCAGAGTTTCTCATCTCAGAGTTTCACATCTCAGAGTTTCACATCTCAGAGTTTCTCATCTCAGAGTTTCACATCTCAGAGTTTCACATCTCAGAGTTTCACATCTCAGAGTTTCACATCTCAGCGTTTCACATCTCAGAGTTTCACATCTCAGAGTTTCTCATCTCAGAGTTTCACATCTCAGAGTTTCACATCTCAGAGTTTCTCATCTCAGAGTTTCACATCTCAGAGTTTCACATCTCAGAGTTTCTCATCTCAGAGTTTCACATCTCAGAGTTTCACATCTCAGCGTTTCACATCTCAGAGTTTCACATCTCAGAGTTTCTCATCTCAGAGTTTCACATCTCAGAGTTTCTCATCTCAGAGTTTCACATCTCAGAGTTTCACATCTCAGAGTTTCACATCTCAGAGTTTCACATCTCAGAGTTTCTCATCTCAGAGTTTCTCATCTCAGAGTTTCACATCTCAGAGTTTCACATCTCAGCGTTTCACATCTCAGAGTTTCACATCTCAGAGTTTCTCATCTCAGAGTTTCACATCTCAGAGTTTCACATCTCAGAGTTTCTCATCTCAGAGTTTCACATCTCAGAGTTTCACATCTCAGAGTTTCACATCTCAGAGTTTCACATCTCAGCGTTTCACATCTCAGAGTTTCACATCTCAGAGTTTCTCATCTCAGAGTTTCACATCTCAGAGTTTCACATCTCAGAGTTTCTCATCTCAGAGTTTCACATCTCAGAGTTTCACATCTCAGAGTTTCTCATCTCAGAGTTTCACATCTCAGAGTTTCACATCTCAGCGTTTCACATCTCAGAGTTTCACATCTCAGAGTTTCACATTTCAGAGTTTCACATCTCAGCGTTTCACATCTCAGCGTTTCACATCTCAGAGTTTCACATCTCAGCGTTTCACATCTCAGCGTTTCACATCTCAGCGTTTCACATCTCAGCGTTTCACATCTCAGAGTTTCTCATCTCAGCGTTTCACATCTCAGCGTTTCACATCTCAGCGTTTCACATCTCAGCGTTTCACATCTCAGCGTTTCACATCTCAGCGTTTCACATCTCAGCGTTTCACATCTCAGAGTTTCACATCTCAGCGTTTCACATCTCAGAGTTTCTCATCTCAGAGTTTCACATCTCAGAGTTTCACATCTCAGAGTTTCACATCTCAGAGTTTCACATCTCAGCGTTTCACATCTCAGAGTTTCTCATCTCAGAGTTTCACATCTCAGAGTTTCACATCTCAGAGTTTCACATCTCAGCGTTTCACATCTCAGAGTTTCTCATCTCAGAGTTTCTCATCTCAGAGTTTCACATCTCAGAGTTTCACATCTCAGAGTTTCTCATCTCAGAGTTTCACATCTCAGAGTTTCACATCTCAGCGTTTCACATCTCAGAGTTTCACATCTCAGAGTTTCACATCTCAGCGTTTCACATCTCAGAGTTTCACATCTCAGAGTTTCTCATCTCAGCGTTTCACATCTCAGAGTTTCACATCTCAGAGTTTCACATCTCAGCGTTTCACATCTCAGCGTTTCACATCTCAGCGTTTCACATCTCAGCGTTTCTCATCTCAGAGTTTCACATCTCAGAGTTTCACATCTCAGAGTTTCACATCTCAGAGTTTCACATCTCAGCGTTTCACATCTCAGAGTTTCTCATCTCAGAGTTTCACATCTCAGCGTTTCACATCTCAGCGTTTCACATCTCAGCGTTTCACATCTCAGCGTTTCACATCTCAGAGTTTCACATCTCAGAGTTTCACATCTCAGAGTTTCTCATCTCAGAGTTTCACATCTCAGAGTTTCACATCTCAGCGTTTCACATCTCAGAGTTTCACATCTCAGAGTTTCACATCTCAGCGTTTCACATCTCAGAGTTTCTCATCTCAGAGTTTCACATCTCAGCGTTTCACATCTCAGCGTTTCACATCTCAGAGTTTCACATCTCAGCGTTTCACATCTCAGAGTTTCTCATCTCAGAGTTTCACATCTCAGAGTTTCACATCTCAGCGTTTCACATCTCAGAGTTTCTCATCTCAGAGTTTCACATCTCAGCGTTTCACATCTCAGAGTTTCACATCTCAGCGTTTCTCATCTCAGCGTTTCTCATCTCAGCGCTTCACATCTCAGCGTTTCACATCTCAGCGTTTCACATCTCAGAGTTTCACATCTCAGCGTTTCACATCTCAGAGTTTCACATCTCAGCGTTTCTCATCTCAGCGCTTCACATCTCAGCGTTTCACATCTCAGCGTTTCACATCTCAGAGTTTCACATCTCAGCGTTTCTCATCTCAGAGTTTCACATCTCAGCGTTTCTCATCTCAGAGTTTCACATCTCAGCGTTTCACATCTCAGAGTTTCTCATCTCAGCGTTTCTCATCTCAGCGTTTCACATCTCAGCGTTTCTCATCTCAGAGTTTCACATCTCAGCGTTTCACATCTCAGAGTTTCACATCTCAGAGTTTCTCATCTCAGCGTTTCTCATCTCAGCGTTTCACATCTCAGAGTTTCTCATCTCAGAGTTTCACATCTCAGCGTTTCACATCTCAGAGTTTCTCATCTCAGAGTTTCTCATCTCAGCGTTTCACATCTCAGAGTTTCTCATCTCAGAGTTTCACATCTCAGCGTTTCTCATCTCAGCGTTTCACATCTCAGAGTTTCTCATCTCAGAGTTTCACATCTCAGCGTTTCACATCTCAGAGTTTCTCATCTCAGAGTTTCTCATCTCAGCGTTTCACATCTCAGAGTTTCTCATCTCAGAGTTTCACATCTCAGCGTTTCACATCTCAGAGTTTCACATCTCAGCGTTTCACATCTCAGAGTTTCACATCTCAGAGTTTCTCATCTCAGAGTTTCACATCTCAGAGTTTCTCATCTCAGAGTTTCTCATCTCAGCGTTTCACATCTCAGAGTTTCTCATCTCAGCGTTTCACATCTCAGAGTTTCTCATCTCAGAGTTTCACATCTCAGCGTTTCACATCTCAGAGTTTCACATCTCAGAGTTTCACATCTCAGCGTTTCACATCTCAGAGTTTCACATCTCAGAGTTTCACATCTCAGAGTTTCTCATCTCAGAGTTTCTCATCTCAGCGTTTCACATCTCAGAGTTTCTCATCTCAGCGTTTCACATCTCAGAAGTTTCTCATCTCAGTGTTTCACATCTCAGAGTTTCTCATCTCAGAGTTTCACATCTCAGCGTTTCACATCTCAGAGTTTCTCATCTCAGCGTTTCACATCTCAGAAGTTTCACATCTCAGAGTTTCACATCTCAGAGTTTCACATCTCAGAGTTTCACATCTCAGAGTTTCACATCTCAGAGTTTCACATCTCAGCGTTTCTCATCTCAGCGTTTCACATCTCAGCGTTTCACATCTCAGCGTTTCACATCTCAGAGTTTCTCATCTCAGCGTTTCACATCTCAGCGTTTCACATCTCAGCGTTTCAAATCTCAGCGTTTCACATCTCAGCATTTCGTAACTCAGCGTTTCACATCTCAGCATTTCAAATCTCAGCGTTTCACATCTCAGCATTTCGTAACTCAGCGTTTCTCATCTCAGCGTTTCACATCTCAGCGTTTCACATCTCAGAGTTTTACATCTCAGCGTTTCACATCTCAGAGTTTCTCATCTCAGCGTTTCACATCTCAGCGTTTCACATCTCAGAGTTTCTCATCTCAGCGTTTCAAATCTCAGAGTTTCTCATCTCAGCGTTTCAAATCTCAGCGTTTCAAATCTCAGAGTTTCTCATCTCAGCGTTTCACATCTCAGCGTTTCACATCTCAGCATTTCGTAACTCAGCGTTTCACATATCAGCGCTTCACATCTCAGCGTTTCACATCTCAGAGTTTCACACTCTGGCATCTCAAGACTTGTGTGTGTCCAGATCACGACTGTTGTGATTCTCCGTTCTTCTGTAGAGATGCAGGTGGTAGATCTCACTCTTTCTCCCTCGAGATAAACTCCATCAGTGTGTTTAACCGGTAGATTCTGACGAATGAATGATCTTCTATAGACTCTGGAATTCTCTCTCTCTTTCATTATAATTCGGGCATCACGCAGGTTTGCCGTCTTTATAGAGGAGTGTGGAGCGGATCTGCTGTCAGATGTTATCTGTATATCTGCCCTCATGTGTGAGGAAAACATCTGGTGTGTGTTCAGACGGGGAGAGATCGGCAGGATTTCTGTCATAGTTCAAGTTTTACATGGTTTTATTCAAGATTTTGTATGTAGATGAATATTTTTAATTATCTGTGAAGCAGTGGATTTTAATGTGCTCTTGTTGTTCTAATGAATTGTTCATTTTCTAATATTTATTTGCTGCTCACTGTTTAATATTTGCTGTTTGGGAGCTGACGCGTTTGTGAATGAACTTAAATCAGGTTCTCGTTCGGCTCTTTAAGTGCAGATAATGTTTTATTACTATTTTAATAACTCAAGCCGCACTAGTAAATGTGTATATAGGGCCTGAAACTAACTTTTTGCCACACCTGCCAATGGCCAGTGACTTAAAATGGACCAGCCATGAAACAGAGATTAATCCTTATAAAAGTAAGAAAAGTTAAGAGCAGTGAATGATTTTCTTTGTATTTTGTTGTTTATTTACATTGAAGTGTCATGAAACCCCCCTGTTTTATGCTGGTCGTTCACCTCAGAGTTGGAAAACTAAAATGTAAACCTGTGGAAAAGTGGGAGTGTAGAGGGTGGAAAAAGGGAGACAACAACCAATAAAACACAGACCTGCAACACTCGTTATACAGACACATGAATATTAAAATATGACCTAGGAGAGAAAAAAAAACTGAGTTGAAGGTTAAAATCTAACCCTATAAAACAAACGAGGCCAAAACGAGGGAGAAACGCGGAAGAACATTTGAAAGGTCTAATAATAATATTTCATTACATTTACGAGCACTACAGTCTCTGAACAAATGACGCATCAGTTTAACACAGAAAGAATAAAAGGCTTAGTTACTTTTTTATCCATTGCTCTTTGAATTGTCAATCTACATTGTTTCCTGTGTGTCCGAATAATTCCTCGTGTCGTCGCGTTCATGATCAGACGTACGGCTGTATCAGTGTCCTTACATATTTCATTTGAAGAAGACATGTGCACACACACGGTGCTGGTTCATGTTTAGAGAACTAGAGTAAATGATATATGTCCATATAAACTTCCGTATATGAACGATATGATCCGCGTTGCGAGCGTTGTTGAACTCTCACGCTCCGCATGTTGTTTGAATTCTCCGCTGTAATGCGATGATCTCATGCGTAATCCAGCGCAGTGATTGGATTGAACGAGCTCTTTCTCATGAATAAATGCAGAGATTATCTCGAGGGTCAGCTGACGTAGAATCGTGCCACAGCCAATCACACACTCCGAAGGCTCGTTTCTACCTCACAATCCCTGACGCTGCTTCGACTTTGCTTTTCAACCCGGAAGATCGAAATTGCTCAAAAAAAAAAAAAATCCACTTATAGATAACATTTATGAGTGCATTTAGTGTTTTCAGTGATGTGCATCCTGTACATATCTGTGTTTTGGGGTTTCATGACCCTTTAAAACCAGACAGCAGGAATATTAGGCTGCTGTCACTTTAAGACACTGCACAGATCCAGTATACTGATACACATGCATGTTCTTTCTCAACTGTTTACCTTCACTTGGACATAACTGACTGTATACGTGTAGAATTGCCAAGACGGGCATTTGTTTGAATATGTCTATACAAATGCCAGAGGATGTGAAAGTCAAGTCAAGTCACATTTATTTATATAGCGCTTTTTACAACACAGAGTGTTTCAAAGCAGCTTTACAGAGATAACAGGACAATAATGCAACAAAGTTTGTTTCTGCTGTCCAGCAGATCTAGAAGAAAATAGCGTCACAGTCCAGCTGAAGAAAGTTCTGTGACGGATAGAGAGCTTCAGGTGTTTGGACACACACTGTGCGCGAGTAACGAAATGAGCTCCTTTCGTGTCTCTTACGCCTGAATATTTAGATTGTCGAAGCTGAAACTTCCGTGAGGATGCAGCGCTGGCCCACGTGTCCTTCACTTTTGTTTACATTGATGTTCTCACAATCTTGCATCGTTAATTCATAAAAATGTTGACACTGTTTCATATACTTTGGTGCTTGGCGAGTGTTCGTTTTCGGTCCTGTGTGTGTGTGTGTATAAAACGCTGGATTGACCAACACAACTGTGAGTTTAATGATGTGCTGTCGTGTTCAGTGGTTGTTCTCTGAGTCTCTGCTTCTCCTTCTGGAACTCGAGTCTCTCCAGAACGTTTATTTTACAGACTGACAGCGGGTCGTTTTTCAGCGAGCGCAGGACTGATCTCTCAGCTCTCAAGCTCTTCGTGTTAAAGGATGCTAACCGCCAGTAAACATTCCTCCGCGGATACGACTCGCCAACAATTCCAACAAAAATACCACAGAATTGTAAAAACGTGTTGAAGTTGTTGTGAGCCGGTCGCCCACTTATCAGCTGATCTCGAGTCTCAGACGATCTAAAGAGGTTTTCAGGTCGCCTTCAGCAATAACAAGATTCTGAATTCCCTGTGACTTATGAAGTTTCCTTCATGACTTCAGATTTGGACGCAGCGAGTATTAATGAGAGCGCTGAAATAACACTGGGAGATTTTATTTGGCTTCGCTTCTTTGTTGGACTTTATACAGCGTTTACCTCCAGCACCACAACTAATAGGAAGAGAGAAAAAAAGCCTAAACTCCAGCGTCCAACAACAACTAACCATTCATTTCACCTTATTAAAGATCCAGGGTGTGTCCTTGGACGCTCTTTGTATCGAACATATTTCCGACTTGTGCATTCATGCATTTTTCTAGTGCATTTTTAATGGGAATAGCATCAGACATACAGCCTTTTTCCAGTGCAGGTAACTCTAGAAATGTGCTCAGATGACTTTATGAGTCTCAGTTCTGAAAATATATAAACTCCAGGACAAGAATATTTTAAGATTAACAGTTTCCCTTCATGCTGAACTCGCTGCATGAGTCAAAATGCCCATTTTTAGTTTTATTTGCTCTGATGTGGCAGTAAATGATTATTTCACCGGGTTCATCTCTGGTCCTGGAACATTAGCATCTCCTCTACACTGCAAACAATGCTTTTCTTACTTACAAATTGTGTCTTGTTTCCAGTCCAAATATCTAAACATTCTTAAATCAAGATGCATTTACTAAAGTAGTAAAATGGCACAGGATATTATGTCTCGTTTTCTGAGGGAAATAAATCACAAATAAGTGAGTTTTTGCATATCTACCAATGATCTTGTTTCTGTTTGAATAAAAAAAAAAATTTCTTAACCAATTGGCAGATAATTTAGCTTTTTATAAGCAACAACTCACTTAATTTTGATTTATTTCCCCAGAAATCAAGACATAATATCTTATGGCATTTTACTCATTAGTAAATGCATCTTGATTTAAGAATTTTTAGATATTTGGACTGGAAACCAGACCAAAGTTCTTAGTTTAGTTTGCTCTGGTTTGTCCTGATCTCGGGTCAGTCAAAGGTTAGCGCCGGAGCCGGGATGTCCGGGATGGTAAATACCAAAGCTCATTCTCTCAGACACGGGCGAGTCTGAACATTTTCAACATAATTAGCACCTTTACTGAGTTTAGGGGTTTCTTAACTGATGGCATCAGATAATAGTCACAGGCTAATGATAGTAATAGAGTGTGTAATAATGTGTAATCATACGCTTCCTCTTCTTGTTCTTCAGCGAGTTTAATTCCAGATGAATCGCTTGTTGTGTTTCTCACTTTGCATTAAAGCGTCTGCTGAACGAATACATGTAAATGTAAATCCGTGTCTGTGGACGAAGACGAATGACGCCCGTGGTTTCGTAAGTCCATAATCTGCCCTTGAGCGGAGGATAAATCTCAGAGCGATGAGACGCGAGACGAGCATTAGCTGGAAACGTCCTCTCCGGTTTCTGAGTCTGAGGTTTCTGTGGGGGAATGAAACGGATTTCTCTTATTGAAAACAGCAGCATCTGCTTAATATTAATATTCTGCTTAATTAAACGAGGCCTAAGACCACACTAAAAAATGCTGGGTTGTTTTAACCCAATTTCTCACTCAGTATTTTTGTCTTGTTTCCAAGAATTCTAAGAATGTTTAGATATTTTGGACTGGAAACAAGACAAAAATACTGAGTAAGAACAGCATTTTTTGCAGTGTAGTGATTCAGTAAAGAATCTTCAATCTTGTTTGTCCATATTTGACCCAAATTTGGGTTGAAACACATACAGTAGCATTTTTTTAGAGTGCAGTTAATGTTGTCAATCACTGTGTTCATCAGCAGATGTGTGTGTTCAGGGAGATTTCCACACACCGGCGCGTTTATTTACCCAGCACGCACCTCTCC
>JAJAQA010000007.1:48540656-48550656 GCA_021464565.1 Rutilus rutilus
GGAGCTGGAGCCGTTCCTCCACGAGAGTCTTCAGGAGGACGAGGAGCTTCTGATGGAGAGGCTGGAGCTGATGGAGAAGGTGGAGCACAAGCTGAAGAAGAAGCGCAGGAACAAGCAGAAGAAGCAGAAGCAGAGCCATCGGCAGTTCAACGACCTCTGGGTGCGGATGGAGGACAGGTGAGACACACAGATCACACACACAGATCACACACACAGATCACACAGATCACACACAGGCCGGAGAATTAAGGTTTGCACACCGAGTCCAAAATTCTCGTCCAGTTCTCGTACGCTGCCTCTAAAACTTTCATCCATCATTAAAAATTTCGGATCGGGTTTGATTTTCTGCGTTTTCCGCATCCGTCTCAGGCGTTTCGAGAGGAGTTCTGCCAGTCCAGAGCCACCGAATGACCAATACGGAAAAACGCATACGAAGTTCCCTTTCGAGGGAATTCCAACTGCGTCGAACGACACTTTGGGGAACGCCCCTCAGCGTAGCGCCTCTGAAGTATGAATGAAACTAAGCCAATCCTGATTGGTGTTGCGTCATGACGTAATGTGTGACGGCATATGCAGAAGCTACAAAAGTACGCCGGCACACAACAGAGATAGCTTTCTGTTCTTCAGCAAGCGCTCTCTGTCTCTTGTCTGTCTTGTTTGGTGTTGTATTGTCACAATCACAGTATATAAAGCATTATTATGGCGAGTTCAAGCAGTTACAGGAGGTGTGTGCATCCTTGCCCACGTTATATTACGGGTGGGGATACACACTGTTTGGGAGCGCAGCACGCGCGGGCAGCTCTCGAGGGGGCTGCTTGCGCGGATTGCGAAGCATTAACAATCCGTGTGCTGCGCTCCCGCCTGGCTATTTTCAATGAGGATGGCCAGGCTCGCCCCGTGGTGGCAACGCTCTTCATGGGGCTCGCAGATGGATCTGGCGGGGGATCTCGAGACTGCCGAGGCACGTTCTCGTGATTCATCCGCCAGTTCCGATGCTCTCCCTCCTCGCGTGGAGAGCCCGATGCTTGAGCTGTCTGCTTCTGAGGATGTAGACGTGCTCAGCATCGAAGGCAGGGATTTTGGGGCTGACTCGCCACCCCATGTCCCCGCATATGAGGAGCTGGTGGAGGTTGTCTCTCGTGCAGTGGCCCGTCTTAACATCAGTTGGCCACATGAGAGGCAGGAAACGCTTATAAAAAGCAAGTTGGACGAGCGTTTCCTGCAGCACAGAGAGCAACCTCATCATCAGGGTTTACCGTTCTTTCCCGATTTACACAACTCGT
Organism: Rutilus rutilus; assembly: GCA_021464565.1. Lineage (NCBI taxonomy): Eukaryota > Metazoa > Chordata > Actinopteri > Cypriniformes > Leuciscidae > Rutilus > Rutilus rutilus. Next base: position 48,541,940 of record JAJAQA010000007.1, read on the forward strand.
TGGAACAAGCCACACTCGTCTCACGTGTCCAACCCCCCTGTGTTAAATTACAGTAATATCTTGGAGCGCAGGAGAACGGTTATAGGATGATGCTCGGGTGGAACAGCCGCTTGCCACCTATTTAGCCCCCGAGTCCGCATCATCCCTAAAAACCCCGGTGCTGCCCACTAAACCATGCCGAGGTACATCTTCGTTAGTGGGCAGGGCTTATATGGCTGCGGGTCGGGCTGGCGCTAGTCTGCACACGATGGCAGTACTTCAAGCGTACCAGGCCGACCTTCTTAAAGACATCGATGAGGGCGAGGGTCCAACTCCGGAGGACATTGCGGAGTTGAAGAAGGCTGCAGACCTGTCTCTCCGAGTCACCAAGGAAACGGCCCGTGCAATCGGCTTTCCTCCTTGATGCCCCGATTTTCGCCTTCTGGCCTGTTCGGCGACTCAGTTAACATCGTCATCAACAGGTTTCAGGAGGCGAAGAAACAGTCTGCAGCCTTCAGACAATACCTCCCTCGCCACTCGAAGTCTAAGAAGTCTGCCCCCAGTGGGCATCCGCAGTCATCCACCAGCTCCTCCGCCTACAGACAGGCACAAAAGGAGAGCGTCTCAGCCGAAGCCTCATCCTAAGCAGGGCAACCTGAGGGCCGTCCTGCAAGCAAAGAAGGCTTCAACAAAGAGGTCCTAGCCACCCGTGGGGGAGCGATCGAGGTTGCCTCCTCCGCGGAGCCCGCAAGAAATCAATGTCAACTTCCGCCGCCAAGCGCGCTTCGGGACGCATCGGTTTCCAGCGAACGCACCCTGCACTGTCCGCCCCACAGGCTTGCGGCCAGGCAGCACTCGCGTCCGCACATCGAGAATCGTTTTCGGTCGAACCCTGCCGGAGATCCGCTTCAGGGGGCCAAGAACGAATCCTGATTAATACCCGAAGCCAGCCTCGCTGGTTCCCTTAGTAGAATATTTCGATGCATGGAAAAATCTCACGAATATTTCTCCTCATATCATTTCGCATGATCAGGGTTACGTGCAGATGCCTTCGTTCCCTATCTATGTGGAAAAAGCTTGGTTTCTGTCCCAAGGTCCCGTGCTGGGAACGTCATGCCGCTGGAAAGCCGTCTCGACAGACGCCTCCTTCACGGACGTCATGGACGGCCGCTTTATGAGAGGCCTATGGCAGGACCATCATTCCTCCTGGCATATAAACTGCCTGGAAATGTAGTGGTGTCCCGAGCTCTGAGGAGCTTCCTGCCGGACCTCAAGGGTCATCACGTCCTTGTGAGGACGGACAATATGTCGGTGGTGGCCTATATAAACCATCAGGGGGGTCTGAGGTCTCGCCCTCTATGCAGACTGGCGCATCAGATCCTCCTGTGGTCCCAAGGGAAATTGTTGTCTCTCAGAGCAACATACATCCCGGGGAATCAGAATCAGGGAGCAGACATCCTGTCGAGGCATGGGCTGAGGCCCGGGGAATGGAGACTCCATCCCGAGGTGGTGGAGTCAATATGTCAGAGGTTCGGCCCAGTGGAAGTGGATCTATTCGCGTCTCGAGAGACGACTCGCTGTCCACTGTGGTTCTCCCTCACACATCCAGCCCCACTGGGGTTGGATGCCATGGTGCAGACGTGGCCGAGGCTGCGTCTGTATGTATTTCCCCCGATCGCTCTGCTCCCGGGAGTTCTAGAGAGGGTTTGTCGCGACGGGATCAGTCTATTATTGGTAGCCCCATTGTGGCCGGCCCGAGTATGGTTCTCAGACATAATATCACTCCTGGACGGCCCTCCATGGGAGCTTCCCATCAGGAGGGACCTGCTGACACAGGCAGAGGGCTCAATATTTCACCCTCGGCCCGAACTGTGGAAACTCTGGGTCTGGCCCCTGAGGGGGCACAGTACCGAGAGGCCGGCCTGTCAGCAGGAGTAGTGGAGACCATACTCAGCTCTAGAGCTCCCTCCACGAGGAAATTGTACGGCCTAAAATGGAATGTTTTCACCGTATGGTGTAAGAGCGTGAGGTGGACCCAGTTAACTGCCCAGTGGCTTCAGTGCTAGAGTTCCTCCAAGATCGCTTCTCGGCTGGTCTTACCCCTTCCACTCTCAAGGTGTACGTGGCTGCCATTTCGGCTTTCCACGCTCCTCTGAGTGATGGGCCTCTGGGGAGACAGCAGTTGGTCGTACGTTTCCTCCGTGGGGCTTGGAGGATGAGACCTGCGGCTCGTACCAGGGTTCCCACTTGGGACCTGGCCGTGGTTCTCGAAGGGTTGGTTGAGGCCCCCTTCGAACCGCTAGAGTCGGCTGAGGCCAAGAACCTTTCCCTAAAGGTGGCTTTCTTGTTGGCCATTACTTCTCTGAGGAGGGTAAGAGATCTCCATGGCGCTCTCTATATCCAACAGGTGCCTGGAGTTTGCTCCAGGCAACATCAAAGCCATCCTACATCCTAGGCTGGGCTATTTGCCCAAGGTGCCATCTAATGTGGCACGGCCTATAGTTCTGCAGGCTTTTCATCCTCCACCTCACGTGACGGCGGATGAGGAGAGACTTCACCTGCTCTGCCCTGTCTGAGCTCTCAAAATATATATCCAGAGGTCCTCCTCATGGCGGAAGTCAGACCAGTTGTTAGTGTGTTTCGGGTGTGTTTAGTGTTCCCTCGAAAGGGAACGTCTCGGGTTACGACTGTAACCCTTGTTCCCTGAGAAAGGGAACAAGACACCGCGTCCCTCCGCCACGCCTTCCCCTGCCTGGGAGCGCTTGCCTCATCACAGAAGCTAACTCTGTTGTGTGCCGGCGTCCCTTTGTAGCTTCTGTGTGTGCCGTCACGCATTATGTCATGACGCAACACCAATCAGGATTGGCTTAGTTTCATTCATACTTCAGAGGCGCTACGCTGAGGGGCGTTCCCCCAAAGTGTAATTCGACGCAGTTCTCGTTCCCTTTCTCAGGGAACAAGGGTTACAGTCGTAACCCGAGACGGTTTCAGACTTTTGAGATATTTTGTTAATATTTAAGATTATAGTTGTCTTTTTTTAATATATATTTTGAATTAGATTTAATTTTTTTTTTTTTTTTAGTGAATTTAGTTTTTTTTGTCATTGTTAGTTTTTTTTTTTTTTTGTGAACGCTCGCCCTTCAGGCTCGTTCTCCATATTCCCTGAGCTCTACACACAAACACACACACGAGGAAAAAGGAAAACAAATGTTTGTCAATATAGAGCACAATAGTTTCTTCTAGTTTTTGTTATTTTTCGAAATATGAGTATATAGTTTTTAGTTCATTTATTTAGTTTAGGTTATTTTGGTACTTAAGTTGAATTAAGTTAAATAAGATTTAATTCAATTATATTTGTATATTTTATTTTATTTCAGTTCTTGTTTATTTCAAGTAATGAAAATGTTTTAATGGTTTATATATTATTTTTTGAATGAGATTATTAAATTTTTTCCATTAAAGTTGTCATTTAATTTTTGTCATTTTTATTACATATTGTGGTAACACTACAGTAAAGTCACGTTAGTTAATGTTAGTTCATGCAATAACTCAAAATGAGCAATGCATTTGTTACTATTAATTAATGTTTGTTAAGGTCAGTTAATAAAAATAACAACAGTTAGTGGTTAGTAAATGTTAGTTCAGGTTCATTTAATAATATTAACAAGTTTTGATTGTTATAATTTATTAGTCAATTTCTAAATTAACATTAAAATTAATAAATGCTTTAGAAGTATAACATTTTTTTTTATGTAGTTTGTATTAAGTTGTAGTTTTAGTTAGAGTTAGTTTTAAGTACTTAACTTTATCCACTAGCTGAAATCACCGTAAATGTGTATTTTATCTGAAGTAATGGGAATGTTTTGTCTGGTTTGAGTTAGTCAGCGATATTAACTGGTCCTGTTCCCTGAATAACAGAAAACTCGAGTGTGTTTGAGTTACTCAGTATTTCATGGATCAGTGTCACAGTTTTGTAGTTTCTAGCAGATTCTTTACATCAGATGACATGTTCTCTGCCGAGCCTGAGCCGTGTTCTGGAAAGCTGCTTGAATTTATGTCTACAGTCGCCCACGTAATCCTGAGGAACAAAAATATTTCTTTAATAAACAGTTTATGAAAGCGTAGCGAGTGGCGGTTCAGATCCAGACGCTCAAAACAAACAGAAGGTCCTGCATATAGACTTCATTTATCCTGACCCGTGGAGGGAAACGGGCCCTGGCACACGCCTGAGATCCAGAGCTCACTCACACACACACACACACACACACACACACACACACACACACACACACACACACACACACACACACACAGAGATGTTCGAGTGTTGACACAGATGGAGGACGTGAATGAAACTTTATTTATGTTTCCCGTCCGTCTCATGAGTTCTGACAGACTCTAAACCTCCATTTATTTTCCCTCCTTCACGGAAGAGACGGGCGTTTAGTGCGGATTCATATTTCATAAACGCGCAGATTTCGGCCGGTCACGTGACCAAAGACTCTACACACACTCGTGGTGTTTGAGCGAAACCACATGTGACTCAGAGGAACTCTCCTGAACACACACACACACACACACCTGATGTTTTAGCAGAGTCACGTTTCTGTCTGAGTTTTGGTCCAGAACCGATTCCAGAACATTTCCCTGTTCAGAATGAGATATTTGCCAAACGTTATAAAATGATCATAATAAGATGATTATGATGATGAAGGCTCGTGTTTTTGCTCCATGATTCCACGCACTGCTAACATCATGTTCTTCAGTGTTTCTGACTCGTTCTCACTAATATCTAAACTTTCTTACATCAAGACAGGAGAAGAACAATGACTGAAGATATTAAGACTTGTTTAATGAAACATTTATCATAATTAAGTGAGTTTATGATTAAAACAACAACAAATATCTATGGAAGCTTGTTTCTGCCACAGAATAAGACATTTTAAAAGATAATTGCGAGTTTATTTCTCACAATTCTGACTTTATAACTTGCAATTGTGAGGAAAAAGATGTCAGAATTGCGAGATAAAAAGTCGCAATTACCTTTTTTATTTTGTATTCTGTGGCGGAAACAAGCGTCCATAGTTATGTCAATGGAGTCAGAAAAATACTCTTTGAATTAAGTAGATTTTTCTAAACCCATATTTGTTCTTGTTTTAAGCATATGAATTTAAGAATGTTTAGATAGTTGTACTGGAAAACAAGATACTGACGAAAAGCATAATTTTTGCAGTGTATTTTGTCAGTCATTTTTCTGCGGTTCATCAGTTCATTCCATCATAACACTGATCTCTCTCTCTGTCTCTCTCTCTCCCTCTCTGTCTCTCTCTCTCCCTCTCTGTCTCTCTCTCTCTCTCTCTCTCTCTCTCTCTCTCTCAGTGTGACGGCCGAAGCTCCGCCCCCTCTCGTCCGCATCATCAATGGTTACATCACTGTGCAAACACACCCACAGGAGCACGGCAGAGCCAATCATGACAGGACGTTCTCAGGCTCCTCCTCGTCGTGGACAAGCCCCGCCCTCACGGCTCTGAGCGTTCAGATTCTCATACGCCTGCTCTTATAATGTCTGGAGTCACACACACTGATCCTGAAACACACACACTGATCCTGGAACACACACACTGATCCTGGAACACTTCCTGGTTCATTCTGGACTAATGCAGGAAACTGAAAACTAAACACTTCAATTTGTTTCTTCATTTCCAGAAGAATCATTTCCATGTAAATATCAGATGTATCATAGATGTAATTTAGAGTTTTTAATAAAGCATTTTCTGTTTGTGTACTTTTATATATATATATATAGTTGTGGGAGTAAATCCGCTACTAACAGCTTAAAGGTATAGTGGAGGATTTTCCCTAATTTTAGAAAAGAACCGCCCTCTCCACTTTTTGAAAAATTGCACATGCGCCACACTCTACCTGCTTCCCCCGCGCGCCGCACTCTACCTGCTCCCCCCGCGCGCCGCACTCTACCTGCTCCCCTGCTCCACACACACTCTACCTGCTCCCCCCGCGCGCCGCACTCTACCTGCTCCCCCCGCGCGCCGCACTCTACCTGCTTCCCCCGCGCGCCGCACTCTACCTGCTCCCCCCGCGCGCCGCACTCTACCTGCTTCCCCCGCGCGCCGCACTCTACCTGCTCCCCCCGCGCGCCGCACTCTACCTGCTCCCCCCGCGCGCCGCACTCTACCTGCTTCCCCCGCGCGCCGCACTCTACCTGCTCCCCCCGCGCGCCGCACTCTACCTGCTTCCCCCGCGCGCCGCACTCTACCTGCTCCCCCCGCGCGCCGCACTCTACCTGCTTCCCCCGCGCGCCGCACTCTACCTGCTCCCCCCGCGCGCCGCACTCTACCTGCTTCCCCCGCGCGCCGCACTCTACCTGCTCCCCCCGCGCGCCGCACTCTACCTGCTTCCCCCGCGCGCCGCACTCTACCTGCTCCCCCCGCGCGCCGCACTCTACCTGCTCCCCTGCTCCACACACACTCTACCTGCTCCCCCCGCGCGCCGCACTCTACCTGCTCCCCCCGCGCGCCGCACTCTACCTGCTTCCCCCGCGCGCCGCACTCTACCTGCTCCCCCCGCGCGCCGCACTCTACCTGCTTCCCCCGCGCGCCGCACTCTACCTGCTCCCCCCGCGCGCCGCACTCTACCTGCTCCCCCCGCGCGCCGCACTCTACCTGCTCCCCCCGCGCGCCGCACTCTACCTGCTTCCCCCGCGCGCCGCACTCTACCTGCTCCCCCCGCGCGCCGCACTCTACCTGCTCCCCCCGCGCGCCGCACTCTACCTGCTCCCCCCCGCGCGCCATACGCACTCTACCTGCTCCCCCCGCGCGCCGCACTCTACCTGCTCCCCCCGCGCGCCGCACTCTACCTGCTCCCCCCGCGCGCCATACGCACTCTACCTGCTCCCCCCGCGCGCCGCACTCTACCTGCTCCCCCCGCGCGCCATACGCACTCTACCTGCTCCCCCGCGCGCCATACGCACTCTACCTGCTCCCCCGCGCGCCATACGCACTCTACCTGCTCCCCCCGCGCGCCATACGCACTCTACCTGCTCCCCCCGCGCGCCATACGCACTCTACCTGCTCCCCCCGCGCGCCATACGCACTCTACCTGCGCCCCCCGCGCGCCATACGCACTCTACCTGCTCCCCCCGCGCGCCATACGCACTCTACCTGCTCCCCCCGCGCGCAACACTCTACCTGCTCCGCACTCTACCTGCTCCGCGCACTCTACCTGCTCCCCCCGCGCGCCATACGCACTCTACCTGCTCCCCCCGCGCGCCATACACACTCTACCTGCTCCCGCGCGCAACACTCTACCTGCTCCGCACTCTACCTGCTCCGCACTCTACCTGCTCCGCACTCTACCTGCTCCGCACTCTACCTGCTCCGCACTCTACCTGCTCCCCCCGCGCGCCATACGCACTCTACCTGCTCCCCCCGCGCGCCATACGCACTCTACCTGCGCCCCCCGCGCGTCATACGCACTCTACCTGCTCCCCCCGCGCGCCATACGCACTCTACCTGCGCCCCCCGCGCGCCATACGCACTCTACCTGCTCCCCCCGCGCGCCATACGCACTCTACCTGCTCCCGCGCGCAACACTCTACCTGCTCCGCACTCTACCTGCTCCCCCCGCGCGCCGCACTCTACCTGCTCCCCCCGCGCGCCGCACTCTACCTGCTCCCCTGCTCCACACACACTCTACCTGCTCCTCCCGCGCGCCGCACTCTACCTGCTCCCCCCGCGCGCCGCACTCTACCTGCTCCCCTGCTCCACACACACTCTACCTGCTCCCCCCGCGCGCCGCACTCTACCTGCTCCCCTGCTCCACACACACTCTACCTGCTCCCCCCGCGCGCCGCACTCTACCTGCTCCCCCCGCGCGCCGCATTCTACCTGCTCCCCTGCGCCACACACACACTCTACCTGCTCCCGTGAGGGAACGCCTACTAAACGTGTGCACGAGAGAGCATGTACGAGCCTAGTTCATTACATTAACTTTTACTAGCAGTGATTTTAAATGGATTTCTCCAAATAGCATGCCAAACTTTACCTGTCGAGTAGAAACTTCACATCAGTGGGAAGCCCAACCTGTGCCCAACGCCAGCGTGTGAAATATTCTCCCAAAAACACTCTGGTCTTGTTTCTTTCTTCAGAGGCCTTTCTCTTCTTGTCATACAATTCATAGACACTTTTTCTCTTGCGACCCTCAGACATTTAGAAAAAACCCGGTGAGAACGGCGAGCTTCAATGAATGGCTGAAACCGTAGCTCACCACCATAGACAGTATATAAACGGCTCACCACACACACACATATACACCAGAAAGTGCGCATGCGCAGAAAGCGGAAACTACCTAGCGACGAGCACGTATGACGGCCTTACGTAAACATATCACCAGAATGATTGACAACTAGGAGGACCAGTCTTGATGATCCACCTGGAAAAAGAAAATCCTCCACTATACCTTTAACTGGCCTTAATCATGAAACAGCAGCGAATTTCTGTAAAGTTTTGGTAAAATCTTAGAAATCACAAATAATTTCCTTCGGTTCAGTGACACAGTTTATATGAGCAGATTTAATAACGTTTTGTGCATGAGTGAGTTTCATGAATGAGGCCTGTTGCGTTTCTGTCCTTTCTAGCCGTCAACGTCAAGCATTGATGATTGTTTAAATGTGTGTATGACATAGAAATTATTCATTTAATTTATTGAATAGATAGTTTTAG
>JAJAQA010000007.1:48555656-48598156 GCA_021464565.1 Rutilus rutilus
CACGCAGAGACGCCGATCGCTCTCAGTTCAGTCAGACACTGATGTGACGAGAGACGTGCAGATCAACTACAGAACCACAAATATGCAATAATCATGAAGGAAAATGATCACAAATGATCAAATAAACTGTTTTGTTTATATTTACTGTTCTACTATCAGAAAATACTACTTTCAAACTATAACTCATTAAAAAAGCACAATATTATAAATAGTCAAGTCAGGTAATCTTCATTTATATAATAATATAATAATAATAATACATTTGATTTATTTGGCGCCTTTCTGGACACTCAAGGTCGCCTATATAGCGCCTTTGAAACAGGTTAAGATGCAAGTTTTGAAAAGGAAAATTAAAGTGATCATCTCCGTGTAAACTTCAAACACGTGACTGTGAGAACGGTGACGGCGTATTACGTGTTCAGTCTATGGGTAATATACTGTATATATATGAATAAAGCTGCTGATCGATGGTTCCATGAAGAGCCTGTAACATCCAGTTATGATAGAAATGTTCCAGCAACGGTCATACATTAATTAGAGTCAGAACCATAACTCAAAACTGGACTGATAATAATAAGCACAAACCTGTTCAAACACGAGTCTTCTTCCATCTCAGAAACATTGCTAAGCTACGGATCATGCTATCCGGATATAAAATATTGAACGTTCTTCTATTAAATTCAGCCAAGACTGAGATATTACTTACTGGACCAAAAACCTGCACACAGAATCTCTTAGAATATAATTTGCATTTGGACAGATGTACTGTAACTTTAAAGACCTGGGCGTTATATTAGACAGCAACTTGTCTTCTAAAAATCAAATTTCATAACAAGACTGGCCCACATGTGCCCATATCAGATGTTGACCAGACCTTCCTGAAAGAATGGCTCTCTGGACTGCCTAAAGTCCCATCCCATTACTGCCGTCAGGGTCCCTCCTATCAGGATAAGAAGTTCCTGTTAACAACTTTTGTTATGTTATGTTTGCATTTATATGTAAGAGAAAAAATGCCTAAGTCATGGCATATTCTGCCTAAGTCACTTTTATTTGTTAGGCAATTGATGATGGATCTTTTTCTTTTTGCATACTTGTTCACACATCTGGTTGAATGTACGGTTATAATATCAATAAAAAATAACAATGTGATTTCTAAAAATTGTGTTTTTTCTTGTTTTCCAAAAACATTGAAATATGACTTAGGCAATTATGCTATGAGGCTAACGATATGTTTCAAAAACAGCCTTTATCCACCTGAGAAACATCGCTCAGCTCCGGGACACCCTAACCCTAACTCTAACCCTAACTCTTCTACAAGAACACACTTCTGTTTCTGAAGCGGAGAGTTAGTGCATGCCTTCAGGATCTCTACACTACATTACTGTATCATTACTAGCTGGTTGTTCTTCATCCTCGATAAACAAGCTACAGTTAGTCCAAACTCAGCTCTTATAGGCCAAATAAATAAGATCATAACACCAGTTTTATCATCTCTACACTGGTTCCCTTCAGTATCAGTTACAGAAGTGTTGCTACTGACTTATAAGGCCCTAAATGGTTTAGCTCATGTGTGTTTAACTGATCTTCTATCACCTTACAATCCATCACGCTCTTAAAGCTCACAAAACTCTGGGCTTCTGATAATACCTAGAATATCTAAGTCCTCTAAGGGCCCTTTCACACCTGAAAGTCCGCACCAAGGTCCGAACCAAAGTTCATGTTTTGATACATTGTATACATTTGGTTAGTTTTGGTTTGGTTTCACATTGCAATTATGCGAGCGCACTAAAGAACTTTTCATGACGTACTCGCGTCCTGTCGTCATCATCTACATGGCTGCATATTGACATTGATTGGTTTGTAAACGGACGTGCGTCTGACGTCAGCGTGTTGTCAATTCGGTGGGTAACTTTGACAAGAATGAATGAACAGACGCATATTATCGTTGACACTATGCTGTTATTATTACGGCATTACTCCCTCCAGCACCAACTATACTCGACGCTAGTTCAAATTCGCCAAATGAACGTCCTCGTTGTGCAAACAAATCATCGCCGGTAGGACGCAGGACAAATGTGTGCGTGCGTGTGTGCGCGCGCGCGCGAATCAGCTGGAAGAAACGCTGTGGGCAGGACTGACAGATCTGCACATAAATATTCTTCTTCAGTTGTTTATGCTACGCGGGAACCACCGGAACTTCCTGTAAATGGTCCGAAAGTCCGAACCATACAGAAAATGCTTTCACACTAGAAACGAACCAAACCTTTGAACAGTTTGATCCGGACCGAGACCACCTCTTTTCGTCGGACCAAATTTCGTCTGTTTGGTCCGGACCGTGGTCCGGGGGAGGTTTCACACCTGTAATTTTGATTCGGACCAAACTGAAAAGTCCGAAAGTCCGGACCAAACAAGGTAGGTGTGAAAGGGCCCTAAAGGAGGGAGAGCGTTTCCACATTTGGCTCCTAAACTCTGGAATAGCCATCCTGATAATGTCCGGGACTAAGACTCACTCTCCCTCCCAGTTTAAATCTAGATTACAGACGCATCTTAAGCATTCACATAATTCTTCTTATTACCCCATACTCCAGTTATATCAGATCATCTCTGAGCCTGTTGGAGACCCGGAGCAAACGCATCCCAGATACACTCAAACCAAACATTACTCAGACACCAGATTTCATTATTGATATTGTTTCACTAGTGTGATCAGGACACTATAGTTCATTAATGTAAGTGAGGAGAGCAGAATGAAGTAAACTGTGACATATTATACCCAACAAGGATGGATGGACAAAACCAGTCAAATATCAACTGAGTTCTGCTCATATTTTACTACCATTTTCTAAACTATAGCGAATAAACTGATGATGTGAGAAATGTTGAAGGTGTGTGAATAAATGTTGGTTTGATCAGAGAATGTCTAATAAGGGGAGAACTTCCACTCCCAGTAAACTTCCGGCTTCTGAACTGGTTGCAGTTCCACTCAGTTCACAGGACGAGTGCAGTTCCACTCTGGCTCCACATGAGGGCGCTCACAGGACGAGTGCAGTTCCACTCTGGCTCCACATGAGGGCGCTCACAGGACGAGTGCAGTTCCACTCTGGCTCCACATGAGGGCGCTCACAGGACGAGTGCAGTTCCACTCTGGCTCCACATGAGGGCGCTCACAGGACGAGTGCAGTTCCACTCTGGCTCCACATGAGGGCGCTCACAGGACGAGTGCAGAATGAATGGAGGTCTATGGCGCTATACCCCTCAAAATCCACTTTTCTCAGGATATAATTGTTTGTCTAGTAATTTGAATGTTGTATTCGACAGGAGATGCAAAGAAATTACACATTGCTGGGTGTTCGATTTTTTAGAGTCACTTATTTGCTTTAAAAAGTCTTTTAAAATGTTAATGACATCATACACATCGTACGACCAGAGATACTGCTTTACGGCAATCCTTCAGTCACTTTGGTGCTTTCAGCTCTGCACTTTCTTTTCTCTCGAGGCATCGACAACACAGCTGACACAGGTAAACACACACAGCTGACACGACACAGGTAAACACACAGGTAAACACACACAGCTGACACAGGTAAACACACACAGCTGACACGACACAGGTAAACACACACAGCTGACACAGGCAAACACACACAGCTGACACGACACAGGTAAACACACACAGGTAAACACACACAGCTGACACGACACAGGTAAACACACACAGGTAAACACACACAGCTGACACGACACAGGTAAACACACACAGCTGACACAGGCAAACACACACAGCTGACACAGGCAAACACACACAGCTGACCTGACACAGGTAAACACACACAGCTGACACGACACAGGTAAACACACACAGCTGACACGACACAGGTAAACACACACAGCTGACACGACACAGGCAAACACACACAGCTGACACGACACAGGTAAACACACACAGCTGACACGACACAGGTAAACACACACAGCTGACACGACACAGGCAAACACACACAGCTGACCTGACACAGGTAAACACACACAGCTGACACGACACAGGTAAACACACACAGCTGACCTGACACAGGCAAACACACACAGCTGACCTGACACAGGTAAACACACACAGCTGACACGACACAGGCAAACACACACAGCTGACCTGACACAGGTAAACACACACAGCTGACACGACACAGGTAAACACACACAGCTGACCTGACACAGGTAAACACACACAGCTGACACGACACAGGTAAACACACACAGCTGACCTGACACAGGTAAACACACACAGCTGACCTGACACAGGCAAACACACACAGCTGACCTGACACAGGTAAACACACACAGCTGACACGACACAGGTAAACACACACAGCTGACACGACACAGGCAAACACACACAGCTGACCTGACACAGGTAAACACACACAGCTGACACGACACAGGTAAACACACACAGCTGACCTGACACAGGCAAACGCACACAGCTGACCTGACACAGGTAAACACACACAGCTGACACGACACAGGTAAACACACACAGCTGACACGACACAGGTAAACACACACAGGTAAACACACACAGCTGACACGACACAGGTAAACACACACAGCTGACACAGGCAAACACACACAGCTGACCTGACACAGGTAAACACACACAGCTGACACGACACAGGTAAACACACACAGCTGACACGACACAGGTAAACACACACAGGTAAACACACACAGCTGACACGACACAGGTAAACACACACAGCTGACACAGGCAAACACACACAGCTGACACGACACAGGTAAACACACACAGGTAAACACACACAGCTGACACGACACAGGTAAACACACACAGGTAAACACACACAGCTGACACGACACAGGTAAACACACACAGCTGACACAGGCAAACACACACAGCTGACCTGACACAGGTAAACACACACAGCTGACCTGACACAGGTAAACACACACAGCTGACACGACACAGGTAAACACACACAGCTGACACGACACAGGTAAACACACACAGCTGACCTGACACAGGCAAACACACACAGCTGACCTGACACAGGTAAACACACACAGCTGACACGACACAGGCAAACACACACAGCTGACACGACACAGGCAAACACACACAGCTGACCTGACACAGGTAAACACACACAGCTGACACGACACAGGTAAACACACACAGCTGACACGACACAGGTAAACACACACAGCTGACCTGACACAGGCAAACACACACAGCTGACCTGACACAGGTAAACACACACAGCTGACACGACACAGGTAAACACACACAGCTGACACGACACAGGCAAACACACACAGCTGACCTGACACAGGTAAACACACACAGCTGACACGACACAGGTAAACACACAAAGCTGACACAGGCAAACACACACAGCTGACCTGACACAGGTAAACACACACAGCTGACACGACACAGGTAAACACACACAGCTGACACAGGCAAACACACACAGCTGACCTGACACAGGCAAACACACACAGCTGACCTGACACAGGTAAACACACACAGCTGACACGACACAGGTAAACACACACAGCTGACACGACACAGGTAAACACACACAGCTGACACGACACAGGTAAACACACACAGCTGACACGACACAGGTAAACACACACAGCTGACACAGGCAAACACACACAGCTGACCTGACACAGGTAAACACACACAGCTGACCTGACACAGGCAAACACACACAGCTGACCTGACACAGGTAAACACACACAGCTGACACGACACAGGTAAACACACACAGCTGACACGACACAGGTAAACACACACAGGTAAACACACACAGCTGACACGACACAGGTAAACACACACAGGTAAACACACACAGCTGACACAGGCAAACACACACAGCTGACACAGGCAAACACACACAGCTGACACAGGCAAACACACACAGCTGACCTGACACAGGTAAACACACAGGTAAACACACACAGCTGACACGACACAGGTAAACACACACAGCTGACACAGGCAAACACACACAGCTGACACAGGCAAACACACACAGCTGACACAGGTAAACACACACAGCTGACCTGACACAGGTAAACACACACCGCTGACCTGACACTGGTAAACACACACAGCTGACCTGACACAGGTAAACACACACCGCTGACCTGACACAGGTAAACACACACAGCTGACCTGACACACGTAAACACACACAGCTGACCTGACACAGGTAAACACACACAGCTGACCTGACACAGGTAAACACACACCGCTGACCTGACACAGGTAAACACACACAGCTGACCTGACACAGGTAAACACACACAGCTGACCTGACACAGGTAAACACACACCGCTGACCTGACACAGGTAAACACACACAGCTGACCTGACACAGGTAAACACACACAGCTGACCTGACACAGGTAAACACACACAGCTGACCTGACACAGGTAAACACACACCGCTGACCTGACACAGGTAAACACACACAGCTGACCTGACACACGTAAACACACACAGCTGACCTGACACAGGTAAACACACACAGCTGACCTGACACAGGTAAACACACACAGCTGACCTGACACAGGTAAACACACACAGCTGACCTGACACACGTAAACACACACAGCTGACCTGACACAGGTAAACACACACAGCTGACCTGACACAGGTAAACACACACCGCTGACCTGACACAGGTAAACACACACAGCTGACCTGACACACGTAAACACACACAGCTGACCTGACACAGGTAAACACACACCGCTGACCTGACACAGGTAAACACACACAGCTGACCTGACACAGGTAAACACACACCGCTGACCTGACACAGGTAAACACACACAGCTGACCTGACACAGGTAAACACACACAGCTGACCTGACACAGGTAAACACACACAGCTGACCTGACACACGTAAACACACACAGCTGACCTGACACAGGTAAACACACACCGCTGACCTGACACACGTAAACACACACAGCTGACCTGACACAGGTAAACACACACAGCTGACCTGACACACGTAAACACACACAGCTGACCTGACACAGGTAAACACACACAGCTGACCTGACACAGGTAAACACACACCGCTGACCTGACACACGTAAACACACACAGCTGACCTGACACAGGTAAACACACACAGCTGACCTGACACAGGTAAACACACACCGCTGACCTGACACAGGTAAACACACACAGCTGACCTGACACAGGTAAACACACACAGCTGACCTGACACACGTAAACACACACAGCTGACCTGACACACGTAAACACACACAGCTGACCTGACACAGGTAAACACACACAGCTGACCTGACACACGTAAACACACACAGCTGACCTGACACACGTAAACACACACAGCTGACCTGACACACGTAAACACACACAGCTGACCTGACACAGGTAAACACACACCGCTGACCTGACACACGTAAACACACACAGCTGACCTGACACACGTAAACACACACAGCTGACCTGACACACGTAAACACACACAGCTGACCTGACACAGGTAAACACACACAGCTGACCTGACACACGTAAACACACACAGCTGACCTGACACAGGTAAACACACACAGCTGACCTGACACAGGTAAACACTAGGGGTGGGAAAAAAAATCGATATTGCAATATATTGTTGTGCTCTCTGTCGCAATAAATAATCGATACACTAACGCCCAATATCGATATTTTATTACAACACAAAATGATTAATTTACCCGGTGTCAGTGTCACTGTCACTACCCAATATCTACCATTCTGTTTGCGGGGGGCGCTGTTAGAGTAAATAGGGGTAAAGTGGCGCAAACAGCGGCCGGTGAAGAACACAAGTTAACTAACAACAACAGAGAATTGCAGAAAAAAAGAGAAGCAAGAAAAATGGCGGAAAACAATAAACAAGTAATAAAAACTCGGTGAGTGTTTTAGCGCAATTTTCTCACCTCATGGGATCACAACACTAAGAGATAGTAAATCTTTTCCTGGATTTTTTTTGTGCGTTCCCGAGATTAGACCTTCCTTAACATAATGCCGAAAACCCGAAGTCTCTAGGTGGTCTGGTTGAGGAGTAGATAGAAGTACAAGATTGATGCGCACAGACAGAACAGAAATCATGAGTTAACAATCGCAATTTTGTCCGGTGGAAAATTGCGCTAAAAACGAATCAAAGACCCACCCGCTAGTTTCCACTCTAAAGGGTTTTACGAGACAGTCGACGGAAAGGCACTGGATAAAGACTATGCAATCTGCAAGAACTGCTTTGCAAAGATAAAATATAACAACAACACTACGAATCTGCAAATGCACCTCGTTCGCTACTGACGTTTCAGTATTATAGTTTACACATGTTAATGTTCATGTTGTTTTGTAATGTTCATGCACTTTTATCTGTCTAGATGTACAGTGTTTACATTTAAGACCAGGAGGCAGTGAGTTATTATGCAAATGCATATTTCTTTGCACAATGTTGGAAATGTTGGCATTAATAAATGCATAAAATTTCCTTATTTCCTTATTATTTCTTTTTCTTTTCAGTCACATATATCGTGATATATCGTTGATGAAATTTCTTCCAATATATTGAATATCGTAGATATCGCGAATCGTGATATCATATCGTGGACCACATATCGCCACAGAATTAAATCGTGAGGTACCTGTATCGTCCCACCCCTAGTAAACACACACAGCTGACCTGACACAGGCAAACACACACAGCTGACACAGGTAAACACACACCACAGCTGACACAGGCAAACACACACAGCTGACCTGACACAGGTAAACACACACCGCTGACACAGGTAAACACACACAGCTGACCTGACACAGGCAAACACACACAGCTGACACAGGTAAACACACACCACAGCTGACACAGGCAAACACACACAGCTGACCTGACACAGGTAAACACACACCGCTGACACAGGTAAACACACACAGCTGACCTGACACAGGCAAACACACACAGCTGACCTGACACAGGCAAACACACACAGCTGACACAGGTAAACACACACCACAGCTGACACAGGCAAACACACACAGCTGACCTGACACAGGTAAACACACACAGCTGACCTGACACAGGCAAACACACACAGCTGACACAGGCAAACACACACAGCTGACACAGGCAAACACACACAGCTGACACAGGCAAACACACACAGCTGACACAGGCAAACACACACAGCTGACACAGGCAAACACACACAGCTGACACAGGCAAACACACACAGCTGACCTGACACAGGTAAACACACACCGCTGACACAGGTAAACACACACCACAGCTGACACAGGTAAACACACACACACACACACACACAGCTGACACAGGTAAACACACACCACAGCTGACACAGGTAAACACACACACACACACACACACACACAGCTGACACAGGTAAACACACACCGCTGACACGACACAGGTAAACACACACCGCTGACACAGGTAAACACACACACACACACACACACACACACACACACAGCTGACACAGGTAAACACACACACACACACACACACACACACACACACACACACACAGCTGACACAGGTAAACACACACCGCTGACACGACACAGGTAAACACACACCACAGCTGACACAGATAAACACACCCACACAGCTGACACAATTAAACACACACACACACAGCTGACACAGGTAAACACACACACACACACACACACACACACACACAGCTGACACAGGTAAACACACACCGCTGACACGACACAGGTAAACACACACCACAGCTGACACAGATAAACACACCCACACAGCTGACACAAGTAAACACACACACACACACAGCTGACACAGGTAAACACACACACACACACACAGCTGACACAGGTAAACACACACCGCTGACACGACACAGGTAAACACACACCACAGCTGACAGAGGTAAACACACACCCACACAGCTGACACAGGTAAACACACACCGCTGACACGACACAGGTAAACACACACCGCTGACACAGGTAAACACACACACACACACACACACACAGCTGACACAGGTAAACACACACACACACACACACACACAGCTGACACAGGTAAACACACACCGCTGACACGACACAGGTAAACACACACCACAGCTGACACAGATAAACACACCCACACAGCTGACACAATTAAACACACACACACACAGCTGACACAGGTAAACACACACACACACACACACACACACAGCTGACACAGGTAAACACACACCGCTGACACGACACAGGTAAACACACACCACAGCTGACAGAGGTAAACACACACCCACACAGCTGACACAGGTAAACACACACCGCTGACACGACACAGGTAAACACACACCGCTGACACAGGTAAACACACACACACACACACACACACACACACACACACACCACAGCTGACACAGATAAACACACCCACACAGCTGACACAATTAAACACACACACACACAGCTGACACAGGTAAACACACACACACACACACACACACACACACACACACACACAGCTGACACAGGTAAACACACACCGCTGACACGACACAGGTAAACACACACCACAGCTGACACAGATAAACACACCCACACAGCTGACACAAGTAAACACACACACACACACAGCTGACACAGGTAAACACACACACACACACACAGCTGACACAGGTAAACACACACCGCTGACACGACACAGGTAAACACACACCACAGCTGACACAGGTAAACACACACCGCTGACACGACACAGGTAAACACACACCGCTGACACAGGTAAACACACACACACACACACACACACACACACACAGCTGACACAGGTAAACACACACACACACACACACACACACACAGCTGACACAGGTAAACACACACCGCTGACACGACACAGGTAAACACACACCACAGCTGACACAGATAAACACACCCACACAGCTGACACAATTAAACACACACACACACAGCTGACACAGGTAAACACACACACACACACACACACACACACACAGCTGACACAGGTAAACACACACCGCTGACACGACACAGGTAAACACACACCACAGCTGACACAGATAAACACACCCACACAGCTGACACAATTAAACACACACACACACAGCTGACACAGGTAAACACACACACACACACACAGCTGACACAGGTAAACACACACCGCTGACACGACACAGGTAAACACACACCACAGCTGACACAGGTAAACACACACCGCTGACACGACACAGGTAAACACACACCGCTGACACAGGTAAACACACACACACACACACACACACACACACACAGCTGACACAGGTAAACACACACACACACACACACACACACACACAGCTGACACAGGTAAACACACACCGCTGACACGACACAGGTAAACACACACCACAGCTGACACAGATAAACACACCCACACAGCTGACACAATTAAACACACACACACACAGCTGACACAGGTAAACACACACACACACACACACACACACACACACACAGCTGACACAGGTAAACACACACCGCTGACACGACACAGGTAAACACACACCACAGCTGACAGAGGTAAACACACACCCACACAGCTGACACAGGTAAACACACACCGCTGACACGACACAGGTAAACACACACCGCTGACACAGGTAAACACACACACACACACACACACACACACACACAGCTGACACAGGTAAACACACACCGCTGACACGACACAGGTAAACACACACCACAGCTGACACAGATAAACACACCCACACAGCTGACACAAGTAAACACACACACACACACAGCTGACACAGGTAAACACACACACACACACACAGCTGACACAGGTAAACACACACCGCTGACACGACACAGGTAAACACACACCACAGCTGACAGAGGTAAACACACACCGCTGACACGACACAGGTAAACACACACCACAGCTGACAGAGGTAAACACACACCCACACAGCTGACACAGGTAAACACACACAGCTGACACAGGTAAACACACGTGCTGGAAGAGCTTTTGTTTTGTTGTTTTAAAAGACCATCAAGCGGTATCTCTGGTCGTAATCAGTCCTTCACTGAACAATCAGCGTTCATTAGCAGAATGCTAGCGTGTTATGGGCAACAACAGCTCAACCTGTAAGAAATCGAAAGGACACAAGTACTCGTTCATTCAACGTTCGACCTATAACCCATGTTGAACTTGCAAAACCTACAATCACATCTGAGATTTCTCAACGGCAATCGGGTGAAAGAGACAAATTTAGCCGTCTAGCCCCATAAGCCGCTTTTACACCGAAATTACCCGGAACAATTTGTCCCAGGAACTTTTTTCCCAGGAACCTTTTTTGCCCCAGACCGGTTGCTTTCTGCGTTTACACCGCGGTCTAAAGTACCGGGAAGGTAAACTGCGCGCAACTGCTCCTCCCAGTCTGCGACGGACAGTAATCAGTTTTGAGCGCCACATTTATAAGTATGGAGGAGATTCAAACTGTGCTGCAGTTATTGGTTTACTAACGAGGTAATTAACATAACAAAATAGACGAGCACTGATACTAAAGCGTGTTCAGAAAGCTCGTATGCGTATAAAATTAGACAAGGTATGTTGTGAGATGACTGGGACGAACGCGCAAAAATTTCCTTTTGCGCAAATACGCTTAAAAAAAGCCTGAACCCCGTCTATCAATCATAAATAGTGACAGTCTTGTAAATAGTTTTGTTACCAACCTCAATGCGCTATTTCAATCCTGTTATAGTAAATTTGTAACATGGTTTGCCTTGCAATAGATGACAATGTGTAAACATAATGACTTAATATTAAAAGCTGTGGCAGAAAAGAGACGAGCACTGATAAAGCGTGTTCAGAGCTCGTAATGCTAACGTTAGATATAAAATTGTATGTTATCAGCTATTGCGGACATTGGCCGTGAGATGGCTGTGACGAACGCGCAGAAAGTTTCCTCTTCCACAAATACCCAAATAATAAAGCCTGAAACTCGTCGCCAGTCCCCCAGTTTTTTTTATTAAATTCCATATTTGCAGACAGACAACTTTACTGCATGAAGCCACTTTTTAAAAGGGAGGTTAAAAATAAAGAAAATGCTGCGTGGAGTCATCCAACCAAAATGCGGCGTGAACACAACCAATCAGCTTGTGCAGCGCACAAGTCCCACCCCTGAAAGTTCCTGAACTTTGAAAAAGTACTACCTCGTGAGCAGGGACTATCGGAGGGGGAAATATTTACCCGGAACTTCATTTAGACCCTGGTTCCTGCGGTGTAAACACATCGAGTACCAGCCCAAAGTTCCTAGTTCCTGGGGAAAGTTCCTGCGGTGGAAACGCGGCTATAGACTCCCATTCATTCTGCACTCATGGGCGATCGCCCCCAGTGGAGCTCTGGTGGAACTACAACCAACACAATACAATAGGACTTAATAGGGAGTGGCCAGGCTCTCTGTAGACCGGCTCTGGCCTGACTGTAAATTCAATCAACTAGTAAATCAAGCAATCGAAGAACCACTGCTGTAAAGACTAAACAACAGATATGCCAGAATGCCCAAACAAGCACAGAGCGCACGTCATAACCCATAGAGGATAAAGACACTCCACATCAACAATGGAAATGAGCAATCCTTTTACAAACCAGAGACAGAGTGAGATCTCACTCACCGCTTCCTCAGGGAGAACTCCTCCTGAGATCCTGAAGATCCGAAGCACTGATGTCCTCTGGTGAAGTCTGCTTTCAGGGTTGACCCGGAGCCATTAGACACAGGCGGAGATCAGAAGATCCCACTGGGAAAAGCATCGCATCCCTAAACAACAGACTGAACAAGTTCATCAAGCAGTTCGTCCTGCAGGGGTTTCAGTGTTAATGTGTTCTTGACGTGTTCTTGACGTGTTCTCGAGACGGATGCAGGTTTCTTCCCATGAGAAACACCTTTTATGATCATCTTGAACACATCTACACTGATCTGTCGGATTCTTCTGCTCGTTTCTGCTTTTCTTTGGAGATTGTGTTTAACCTTCATCCTCCACTTCACAAACTGTTGGAGTAAACCCAGATCCGAGTCAGGAAGGACAGCACTGGTTTACTCTCTGGAGGTTTTCTCTGTGGGTTTCTGGAAGCTCTGCAGGATCTTGATCAGGATGCCACACTCACATTTAAATAACTTTCAAATCAGAAACAGAATCGGACAAAAACTGTTCCATGTTTCTAACCGCAATCTGATAAGATTCCAGCAACTCTTCACACCAGATGCCACATAATCAATCACAAGCAGCAGCCAATCAGAAGAGACATAATCAATCACAAGCAGCAGCCAATCAGAAGAGCTTGTGGGCGGAGCCTCTCTGCAAGCGCAACCAAATGGATGTTCATACTATAATAAATATTGAACCATTTTAACGTTAATAAAAAATAAATACTGGGTGACAGAAACAACCTTTGTCAGGAAACGCTTGTTTGTTCACAGTTTGAATGTCAGTTTCCTTTCATTTATTTTCAAGATCTGAAGTGAATTATCCACAGTCACTTTCAATGTGGCTAATATGGAATTCAAATTCACATTCAATGATTTTAACAGTAAATAAAGCACATAATCAGTACCTGAGATTATCATTGTCAGAGTGTTGTTCTAACCCTAACCCATGTCCACTAACTCTTTCCTGTAGCTCTAACAGTAGCGCGCTGGTGCTGGCAACGCCAAGGTCATGGGTTCTATTCCCAGGGGAAGCAAGAACTGATATGACTGTAAATGTGTACCTTGAAATATACACGAGTAGCGCTAACATACAGTGCAGGAGCAGACACACAAACACATTACATGGCTCGGCATACCTCTGGGAAAAGAACACCACAGATGAACTGCACTTCATACTTAAGTATACATTTTATACTTAACTAATGTGGTAAAACAATGAGTATTAAGCAAGTTTCACACTAATAACATGACAATAATCCAACATATAGTGTAAAAATATTGAAAAAATATAGACTACAACAAATAAGAAAATATAAATTAATAATACAAGTTTAAAAAAGAACAAATATTAATATTAAATTAATATAAACAGAAAACAGGTATGATGAGATCATCATATAAATATCATATAAGCCTCACAGAGACCAAGTGCGTTTTGCTTTACTATTTTTAAACCCAAGTATAACTCAATATCATTTTTCATATCTTTCTGAAATAACAAAAAGTTGTGTGTTCCTTTTGTCCTTTTTTGTTTATGTATATGGTATTTCCCCATAATCAAACAAAGATTAGCAATGAAGGCCACATTTGGTGGTAATCTTTGTCTATTAAAATAAAGGTAATTTTTTGTTTTACACAGCATTTAAAAAAAAAAAAAAAAAAAAAAAAAAAAAAAAAAAAAAACATTCCAAATCGACCCAAAACCTTTTGCTATAAATGCAATAAAAAATTAAGTGGACATCATTTTCTTTCTCAGTCCCACAGAAATCACATTTACCATCTACATCAGCACCTACGAGTTTACTGACCTCCATTAGTGTTAATGACATCACTTCCTGTAGAATCTGAAGAGTTGAACATCAGATTACATTAATGATCAGATGAACTAGAATGAGTTGAATGGCACAGAAGAGCCGGTGTGTGTGCGTCTCTCACCTGTGCAGTGAGCCGAGGTCATCAATGAGAGCTTGTGTTGTCGTCGGCCACGGGTCATTAGAAATGAAAATCAAGCGTTTCATAAATGCACACATTGTGAGGCCGGTTTTCCTGAGGCTCGACTGATCTGAATAATTACTCGGCCACGCTTTGAATGACGGCACTAATTTGTTTGGAGTGTTTCTGAAATGACATCAGCCGAGAGTTAAACTCCTGAGGGCGAGCGCGCGTCTGCTAGCCTGGGAACGGGAGCGCGCGTGTCCTCTAGCCTGGGAACGGGAGCGCGCGTGTCCGCTAGCCTGGGAAACGGCTGTTCCTCAGGAGAACAAACTCAGATGAGCTGGAAGTTTCCAGGTCGTAAGTCTATTCTGATGCACTTTTCTGATTCTGACTTTCTTCGTTGTAACAAACGTTCGGTCAGCGCTCACGGTCGACAGGTCAAAGGTCAAGCTGCTTTCACATAAATTAACTAAATTAATAACTTTTTTACAACAAAAATGAACCATCACTGAACTTACTTAAACTGGACGATGACGTTATTTTCTTCTAGAAACAAACTTTGTTGCATTATTTTCCTGTTATCTCTGTAAAGCTGCTCTGAAACACTCTCCTCTGGTTTCACAGACAGGGCTTAAGACTAGTCCTAGACTAAAATGTAAGTCTGAGCTGTTTCCACTGAAATAAACTTGCACTGACTGATCTTAAAAATATATCAGTGCCTTTTTAGTTTTAAGATGCACATCGGTAATGTTTTTTTCTAAGCATGTTTATAAAAATTACTTAAATGTCCTAATTGATCTATGGTCTAATCCTGGCTTAGTCTAAGCCCTGTCTGTGAAACCGGGCCTACGTGTTGTAAAAAACGCTTTATAAAGTTGACTTGACTTGCTCCGTTCATCATTTTAGGGGCTTGACAGTCGCGATCAGTGGATGTTGAATGGAAAAGCAGCATGAATACTGTTGAACACTCGTCTTGTGTTTCCTCAGAGGAAAGAGTAAACGATGACAGATGCGAGAATGTGTTTATCAGTAATGAAACACCTGTGACGACACGCCGAGAGCGCTGAAGTTTAATGAACAGAGAAAACAAACTTCATGGAGCATCACATGAGCGGAACAGCCAGAGGTCCAGGGGATCCAGTGATGAACAGATAGATGATGATTATTCTCTCTTGTATTGACCTTGGTAGGAGCTCAAGAAGTGTCACATGCTGGATGTCTGAGATCTATAGAGGCGTGTTGCCGCCACAGAATAGAACAATTGCGACTTTATATCTCACTATTACGGGTTTACATCACGCAATTCTGACTTTATAACACACAATTGTGTTCTAAAGTCAGAATTGCGAGATATAAAGTCAGAATTGTAAGATAAAATGTCGCAATTACCTTTTTTATTCTGTGGTGTAAACAAGCTTCCACAGACTTCGGATCTTCCACTGATAAACACAAACCTGTAGTTTTTTTGATGTTCAACAATACGAGCAAATAAGAGGAAGGATGATATGAAATGCTAGTAACCGTGAACGAGAGCAGGAGGACGGGTTGCCGACTTTGGGACTTTGGCTGGAGTGAGACTCTGTAAAACGTCAGTGCGCGCGCGGAGAATTTGTTTTGGCAACCCTAACCCTAACCCTAACCCTAATTTTGAAAATGTCAGTCTTTGTTTACTTAGTATAAACCCTGATTTATAAAAAAAAAAAAAAAAAAAAAAAACGAATAGATTGGAAACGTGTTTTCAAAATGTACAATTAATTTATTGATTGATCGATTGATAAAAAAAAAAAAATTAAGATTAAATAATAATAACATATAATAATAATAAAAACAAACATGTAAAACAACAACAAAACCTCAAAGAAATCTCAAAACAAAAGGGACACATAATAGTTCCTCCACCTCCCCAGAAAACCCCAACACAAGTTCCCCACATGAGGCCTGTTAGCCTGTGCCCCAGTGGCAGTGTTGGCCTGTTGTAGCCTGTGCCCCAGTGGCAGTGCTGGCCTGTTGTAGCCTGTGCCCCAGTGGCAGTGCTGGCCTGTTGTAGCCTGTGCCCCAGTGGCAGTGCTGGCCTGTTGTAGCCTGTGCCCCAGTGGCAGTGTTGGCCTGTTGTAGCCTGTGCCCCAGTGGCAGTGCTGGCCTGTTGTAGCCTGTGCCCCAGTGGCAGTGTTGGCCTGTTGTAGCCTGTGCCCCAGTGGCAGTGTTGGCCTGTTGTAGCCTGTGCCCCAGTGGCAGTGTTGGCCTGTTGTAGCCTGTGCCCCAGTGGCAGTGCTGGCCTGTTGTAGCCTGTGCCCCAGTGGCAGTGTTGGCCTGTTGTAGCCTGTGCCCCAGTGGCAGTGCTGGCCTGTTGTAGCCTGTGCCCCAGTGGCAGTGTTGGCCTGTTGTAGCCTGTGCCCCAGTGGCAGTGCTGGCCTGTTGTAGCCTGTGCCCCAGTGGCAGTGCTGGCCTGTTGTAGCCTGTGCCCCAGTGGCAGTGCTGGCCTGTTGTAGCCTGTGCCCCAGTGGCAGTGTTGGCCTGCTTCACCACCTCTGCAGGAGCTCGTGTCTGAAGCAGGGGTTCGATCCGCTCATCAACCGTAATGCGTCTGTCACGTGACACATGAACGAAAGACTCGGAAGGTAAAGTAAGTATTTATGGTCCCTGTAAATTATTTTTGACTGCATTATAATGATTTCTTAATTCAGATATGATCAAGACTGCGTAGGTGGATGTGTTCGTGGAATTTGGCTGTTAAAAGTATAACATTTAAAGCCCCTTAAATGAACGAAATGACTCGAAAAAAGATTCGTTCATTTTAATGAACAAGGTAGAACAAGCGAGTCAGTATAATGATCCGAACTTCCCATCACTCACAGGGTGCCATCAAGTCTGTTCCTGGTCTTGTTTAGGCCAATAACTGAAAAGCTTCGCTCAGCATTTGACTGTGGCCGACTCAACGCAATCTGGACAACCTTTGATAATTTGGGGAATTGCCCGATTTGACTAAACGTAATTTGTACCATGAGCCTATTTTTATTAAGCGAATAGCTAGCCCACATAACGCACGTCAGACAACGTTTGCAATAGTTGAAGTCTGTACTCTCGGCACCAGAGGTGGACAGAGTACACAGCTTCATTACTTGAGTAAAAGTACAGATACCCCTTGGTAAATTTTACTCAAGTACAAGTAAAAGTACTACAGTCAGATGTCTACTTAAGTAAAAGTACTAAAGTACCTGTTTTTAAAAGTACTTGAGTATCAAGAGTACAAGAGTACATTTTCTAAATATTGCATTACTACTGCCACAGTGCTTACATTGGTACACACAGCAAACACTTGAAGCGAAAACTATCATTAACTTGTTCAGAAAATTTAAATAGTCTGGTGAGGTGGGGCCACGGGTTGGCACATTCCCGGGATGGACCTGCTGCGTCTTCATCCATTGTTTCGTCCATGGTTTCGTCTCTTATCTAAATCTGACCATGGAGTTGACTTTGGTGGAAAGCTGAAGGTGATTGCTGATAGGCTGTCCCAATCAGTGGCGCCTGCACAATCCAATCACGTTTGAGAGGGAAACAACAAATTGAGGGTTTCCGAGATTTAAATTTTTTCCTTTTATTTTTTAGAAGAAGTAACGGGTACTCACGGTTATGGATAGAAATGTAGTGGAGTAAAGAGTACAATATTTGCCTCTCAAATGTACTTGAGTAAAGTCATGAGTACTCCCCCAAAATGATACTCGAGTAAAGTACAGATCCCTCAAAATTGTACTTAAGTACTGTACTCAAGTAAATGTACTCCGTTACTGTCCGGCTCTGCTCGGCACACAGACTGATTAGGCAAGGCTACGCCATTTCATTATCTGCTTACCTTGATTGTCATCCAAACTTTCAAACGCCATCAGTGGCTCCGACTCCGAACCTGCTCCGAACTCTCTCTGAACTTTTCTCACGCAACTGACGGTTTCAGCGAATCAAGGAACGATCAGAGAATACTGCAGTGAGAACATAGGCAGATGTTACAGCTGTGGGCCTTAAACTCCTCTCCTGTCATTAATACGCTGTGGTCTAGTCTAGTCATCAACAGAAAATGAACGGATTGAGAGGGGAGAAACTGGATTTTGGCGTGACATTTCTTGCGTGTGCGTGAGAGCGTGAGATTGATGCTGAAAGCGTGAGTGTCAGGCCAGATGCGTGAGAGTTGGTAACCCCGACACTGAAGCATCTCGTTGTTGAAAAGTGAATATTTATCGCGATGAAACGAGTTTCTGGAAGTTTCCAGGTTGCAAGTCTGAGCTCAAGTTTTCTGATTCTGACTTTCTTCGTTGTAACAAACGTTCGGTCAGCACTCACGGCCGATAGGTCAAAGGTCAAGCTGCTTTCACATGCCCCCTTCCCCCCTCACCTGTCACAGGGGTCAAAGGTCACGATTCATTTGAGCTTTACATGTTACAGTGAAGAGATGAAGAGCAGTGAAGCTGCAGAAACATGATCATAAGTAACTGATATAGTTTTAGTTAATAACCCTGTGCCGATCTGACGCACATTTAAACTAAGACAGAAATGAGAGTGTAATGATCATCCCTGTGTCAGGAGAGTTAGGGAAAGGGTAATGATCATCCCTGGGTCAGGAGCACAATAGTAGATCCACAAACAAAACAAAACAAAGAACAGCAGTGATTCTGAAACATGAATGTTTTATACAAGCTTTATTTACAACTTGATTAACAACTGTACAGTTTTGCAGCGTTGGAAGCACGAGTTCATCAATGGAGACGCAGTACGAAACGCTCCTGCTGAACGCTCCTCCCGCACACATACAGTATGTACAATAGTGTATACAAGCAATATAAAACTTGGCAAATGGAGCGAATGTTTGCTACTTCAGATGAAAGTTCTGATGAACACAGACTCGCAGTCTCTAGCTCACGAGTTCATCAGTGTGTTCCTGCGTTTGAGGCGTTTCTCTGCTCTGGACGGCTGTGAGAGACGTTTGACCTCTGAACTCAGTCCACAGTGATCAGAAAGCCTCAAACATTCAATCAATCGCCTGTTAGAACGACACTAAAGCAGATATTGATCGCAGACACGATCTCGTGTGGTGATTATGAAGCAGCAGCTGATGAAGAAGAGCAGCTGAAGTGTCAGAATAGTTTATAACTGGGTCAGAATCATCAGAAGCACTTACTGATTCAGCATTAAATAAATAAAGAGAAGCGAGTGCAACACTATCAGTAACAGATCCGGCATTCACACACTGACTCTACTGAAGCTCCTGCTGGAAACACTGATTATCAATCATACGGATCATAAACTACAGGAAATACTGAGACAATGATCAATGCGACTACACAGACGTGAGGAACATCAGGGTTTGATGATGGAGTTTCATTCGTCAGTAAATAAAGCTCACGCTCTTCTGCCTGATGATTGACACACGCCGGCCCCGCCCACTTCTGACCGGAGCATTCTGGGATAGCACACAGACGCTGATGGGTTAGTTAGTGTGCAGCGATGGGTTAAACTGTCAATCATGCAAGCCCCGCCCCCTGATGGCATGCAGCCCCGCCCCCTGCCGCTCATGCTTTAACATCACTGTGAAAGAGAGAGATTGACAGGTGTCAGTCACAGATTCAGTCTAGTGTCACTAGAGTCGCGGTTCTCGTTCAGCGTCATGCTTTTATTTTCTCCTGATTGTGTTTCTGTCTCGTTCTCCAGCACTAATGTCTAAACATTCTTACATCAAGACACAGTTACTGGAGAAGAAGCAAAATGACTGAAGATATCAAGACTTTTTTGATGAAAAATGTATCGTAATTAAGTGAGTTTATGATTAAAACAAGAGCAAATATCTACAGAAGCTTGTTTCCGCCACAGAATAAAACATTTTAAAAGATAATTGCGACTTTTATATCGAAACATTCTTTAATCAGGATAGATTTACTGGAGATATTGTTTTCTGAGGAGGACCATCATCAGCAGGAGTGAAGGACAAACGCGCGACTCGTGTGACAGTGATTGACAGCAGCTGTGAGTCTGTTTTAAGGCATCGGGAATTAATCAACTAAACAAAAAACAGGAAGAACAAAATTACGAAGCGCCTTCAAACAATCGTCACGGCGACCTACACGAGACACACACATTCAGCTCTTTTAATGCATAGATATCAACAGAAGATAAAGATGACAGGTTATAAAGACTCGACGTAACTTTAGAAACGCGCCCAGCAGAGCCAATAAAAACACTCAAACGTTTCTGTGCGTCAGTAACAACAACCCTTAAAATACTGCAAAGCCTCCTTTAAAAAGAGGTGTCCGACGGGAAGCGACACGTTGGTTCAGGAGTGTGTGGATTAATTAATGCTGATGTAATTAAGCAGCGTCCAGAGACCCGGGTTCATCAGATGGGCTGATGGAGGAAGAGGGCATTATGGGATGGAGGCGGGTCCTGATTGGCTGAGCTGGGGTTGCCGTGGCGATGCTCTACCTGGCTGCCGTGGGCTGGACGTGACCCGGATAGGCCCGTCTGGTGCTGGTGGCCTGTCTCTGCCGGGCCAGGAACGACTGACCCGACCCGGTGCCGGCCAACCGGTCCTCAGCCGCCTTCTTCTGCAGAGCCATTCCCTGAAACACACACACACACGTTACTCTCACATCTGAAACACACACACGTTTGAAACACACACACGTTACTCTCACATCTGAAACACACACCAATGACATAGAAATAGCGTAATGACGTAGAAATAGCGTAATGACGTAGAAATAGCGTAATGATGTAGAAATAGCGTAATGACGTAGAAATAGCGTAATGATGTAGAAATAGCGTAATGACGTAGAAATAGCGTAATGACGTAGAAATAGCGTAATGATGTAGAAATAGCGTAATGACGTAGAAATAGCGTAATGATGTAGAAATAGCGTAATGACGTAGAAATAGCGTAATGACGTAGAAATAGCGTAATGATGTAGAAATAGCGTAATGACGTAGAAATAGCGTAATGACGTAGAAATAGCGTAATGACGTAGAAATAGCGTAATGACGTAGAAATAGCGTAATGACGTAGAAATAGTGTAATGACGTAGAAATAGTGTAATGATGTAGAAATAGTGTAATGACGTAGAAATAGTGTAATGATGTAGAAATAGGGTAATGACGTAGAAATAGCGCAATGATGTAGAAATAGCGCAATGATGTAGAAATAGCGTAATGATGTAGAAATAGCGTAATGACGTAGAAATAGTGTAATGATGTAGAAATAGTGTAATGACGTAGAAATAGGGTAATGATGTAGAAATAGCGCAATGACGTAGAAATAGTGTAATGATGTAGAAATAGCGTAATGATGTAGAAATAGCGTAATGATGTAGAAATAGCGCAATGACGTAGAAATAGCGCAATGATGTAGAAATAGCGCAATGACGTAGAAATAGCGTAATGATGTAGAAATAGCGTAATGATGTAGAAATAGCGCAATGATGTAGAAATAGCGTAATGATGTAGAAATAGCGTAATGATGTAGAAATAGCGTAATGATGTAGAAATAGCGCAATGACGTAGAAATAGCGCAATGATGTAGAAATAGCGTAATGATGTAGAAATAGCGTAATGATGTAGAAATAGCGCAATGACGTAGAAATAGTGTAATGATGTAGAAATAGCGTAATGATGTAGAAATAGCGTAATGATGTAGAAATAGCGTAATGATGTAGAAATAGCGCAATGACGTAGAAATAGCGCAATGATGTAGAAATAGCGTAATGATGTAGAAATAGCGTAATGATGTAGAAATAGCGCAATGACGTAGAAATAGTGTAATGATGTAGAAATAGCGTAATGATGTAGAAATAGCGTAATGATGTAGAAATAGCGCAATGACGTAGAAATAGCGCAATGATGTAGAAATAGCGCAATGACGTAGAAATAGCGTAATGATGTAGAAATAGCGTAATGATGTAGAAATAGCGCAATGACGTAGAAATAGTGTAATGATGTAGAAATAGCGTAATGATGTAGAAATAGTGTAATGATGTAGAAATAGCGTAATGACGTAGAAATAGCGCAATGATGTAGAAATAGCGCAATGACGTAGAAATAGCGTAATGATGTAGAAATAGCGTAATGATGTAGAAATAGCGCAATGATGTAGAAATAGCGTAATGACGTAGAAATAGTGTAATGACGTAGAAATAGGGTAATGATGTAGAAATAGCGCAATGACGTAGAAATAGTGTAATGATGTAGAAATAGCGTAATGATGTAGAAATAGCGTAATGATGTAGAAATAGCGTAATGATGTAGAAATAGCGTAATGACGTAGAAATAGTGTAATGATGTAGAAATAGCGCAATGACGTAGAAATAGTGTAATGATGTAGAAATAGCGTAATGACGTAGAAATAGCGTAATGGTAATGACGTAGAAATAGCGTAATGACGTAGAAATAGCGTAATGATGTAGAAATAGCGTAATGACGTAGAAATAGTGTAATGATGTAGAAATAGCGCAATGACGTAGAAATAGTGTAATGATGTAGAAATAGCGTAATGATGTAGAAATAGCGTAATGACGTAGAAATAGTGTAATGATGTAGAAATAGCGCAATGATGTAGAAATAGCGTAATGACGTAGAAATAGTGTAATGATGTAGAAATAGCGCAATGATGTAGAAATAGCGTAATGACGTAGAAATAGCGTAATGATGTAGAAATAGCGTAGTGACGTAGAAATAGTGTAATGATGTAGAAATAGCGCAATGATGTAGAAATAGCGTAATGACGTAGAAATAGTGTAATGATGTAGAAATAGTGTAATGACGTAGAAATAGCGCAATGATGTAGAAATAGCGCAATGACGTAGAAATAGCGTAATGATGTAGAAATAGCGTAATGACGTAGAAATAGCGTAATGACGAAGAAATAGCGTAATGATGTAGAAATAGCGTAATGACGTAGAAATAGCGCAATGATGTAGAAATAGCGCAATGACGTAGAAATAGCGTAATGATGTAGAAATAGCGCAATGATGTAGAAATAGCGTAATGACGTAGAAATAGCGCAATGATGTAGAAATAGCGTAATGACGTAGAAATAGCGCAATGATGTAGAAATAGCGCAATGACGTAGAAATAGCGTAATGATGTAGAAATAGCGTAATGACGTAGAAATAGCGCAATGATGTAGAAATAGCGTAATGACGTAGAAATAGCGCAATGATGTAGAAATAGCGCAATGACGTAGAAATAGCGTAATGATGTAGAAATAGCGTAATGACGTAGAAATAGCGCAATGATGTAGAAATAGCGTAATTACGTAGAAATAGCGCAATGACGTATTTTAAACATTTACAGGGGTAAGTCGGTGATTTTTAGTGATTAGATTACTCAGCTCGGCTCGGCTCGCTTTTCGCTCTGTTTTCCATTGCAGATAGTACCTCCACAATAGTACCTGGACGTCATAGCGACGCCGCAGGAAACTGCCGTGACTTAATCTTTTACGCGAGACGCGCGAGACACACCCGCTACCCACACACACACAGGGCAAAGGAGGAAATCGAGTGTATGCTGTTTTTGGATGTTTTTGTTTTTGCGTTTTTTTATTCAGGATACTCCGTCTGGCGCGTGCAATGATGACGCAGTGAATAGTGACGATTCTCTCTGACCAATCAGCAGTCTGCCGTGTTTTCACGTCACATTTTAGTATCGCCTCAGCTCGCCTCAGCCCGCTTAGAACCTCGCCGGAGGTGGTACGAAAAAAAGTACCTGGAAGCAGGTACAGGTACAACTTTTACACAGTGGAAAACCAAACAGAGTCGAGCCGAGCCGAGCCGAGGCGAGCTGGTACTGTGTAGTGGAAAAGCGCCATTAGCGTGCTAAGAGTGAGCGTTATCGGGAAACCGGGCCCTGGTCATTAGTGAACACATCAGGCTCAGACTGTGACAGAATGTTTGGGACTCTAGCATTAGATCTTGACCAAAGATTGATGCATTACATCATAACATTAATTCTATCAAGAGGTGCATCAATGTGTGTGTTCTGGTGACTCGAGGGAGTGTGTGAGAGAATGTGTGTGTTCTGGTGACTCGAGGGAGTGTGTGAGAGAATGTGTGTGTTCTGGTGACTCGAGGGAGTGTGTGAGAGAATGTGTGTGTTCTGGTGACTCGAGGGAGTGTGTGAGAGAATGTGTGTGTTCTGGTGACTCGAGGGAGTGTGACACACACCATGTTGTACCAGGCTGACACGATGAGTTTCTCCTCCTGGTCTCTCTGAGACTTCGTCTTGTCGTACTCCTTCTGCACACACACACACACAAACAGTACGGTCACATTACAGTGTGTGTGTGTGTGAGAGAATGAGTTTGTGTGTGTGACTGTGTGTCTGTGTGATAGAGAATGAGTGAGTGAGTGAGTGAGTGTGTGTGTTCGTGTGTGTGTGTGTGTGTGTGTGTGTGATAGAGAATGAGTGCGTGAGTGTGTGTATGTGTGCGTGTGTGTGTGTGTGAGAGTGAGTGTGATAGAGAATGAGAGTGTGTGTGTGTGTGTGTGTGTGTGTGTGTGTGTGTGTGTGTGTGTGTGTGTGTGTGTGTGACCTCGAGTGAGTGCAGCATCCTCTCGCGCTCCTGCAACTGGTTCTTCAGGGCTTGAACTTCAGGAGCAGAACCTTGATTCTGTTTGGGATCCAGCGTACGGATGACCTGCACACACACACAACATTAGCATCACACTCACTCACTCACACACACACACAC
Organism: Rutilus rutilus; assembly: GCA_021464565.1. Taxonomy (NCBI): domain Eukaryota; kingdom Metazoa; phylum Chordata; class Actinopteri; order Cypriniformes; family Leuciscidae; genus Rutilus; species Rutilus rutilus. The sequence continues at coordinate 48,582,078 of JAJAQA010000007.1, forward strand.
ACACACACACACACACGCACACGCACACACACACACGTACACTCTTGGCCTTCTCCAGGTATTTCTTGTATCGCTCCTCCATCTGCTTCATATCTTCATCTTTCTTCTTCAGCGCGTCCTCCAGATCTTCAATCCTCTGAGCTGAAACATCAACACACACTCTCGTTAACACGATCTGCACACACACACACACACTCTCGTTAACATGATCTGCACACACACACACACTCTCGTTAACACGATCTGCACACACACACACACACTCTCGTTAACACGATCTGCACACACACACACACACGTTTCATCATCTTCTTCTTCCTCAGTGTTTCTCTCGTTCTCCAGTACTAACATCTAAACATTCTCACATCACGACACATTTACTGGAGAAGAACGACTGAAGATATCAAGACTTTAATGAAACGCATCAAAATGAAGTGAGTTTGAGTTTAAAACAAGAACTAATATCTGTCTGTGGAGTCAGAAAAATAATTTTTGAATGACTTCATTTTGATGCATTTTTCCCTAAACAAGTCTTGATATCTTCAGCTTCTCCTCTAGTAAGTGTGTCGTGATGTGTGAGTGTGTAGAACGAGAGGAACACTGAGGACGAGCTCGAGGCTTCAGTGATGATCTCACCGCTGGAACTGTGTTTGTTCTCCAGATCCTCGATCTCAGAGCTCTTCTTCTGAAGCTCGTTAGTGGCGTCCCTTAGTTTCTCTCTAAACACCAAGAACAAACACATTCTCAGTCAGTGATGATGACCTCGCTGTGACGAACATGATGGAGGTCAGCTGATACTCACAGGTGCTCCTGACACTTCCTCTTCATCAACACCGTCTGAAACAGAAGATGTTACACTCATGGTTAGAGCGCGTGTGGAACTGCAGCGCCTCCTGCTGGACACTCACACACTGCAGCATCACCAGCCCTTCCCAGTGTGCACTGCTGAGTGTGTGTTGAAGAGCTGGTGCTGTGGTCCAGCAGGGGGCGCTGGCGAGCTCAATCACCATCAGCAACACCAACACCAGACGAACACACAGAAAAAGAAGTGAATCAATCAAAACTAACTTTATCTGGACAATAACTTTACTCTAGAGCTGCTGTAAAGCCTAAACACTCTCTGTTACTGTAATCTCCTGTTATCACTGTAAAGCTGCTGTGAAACAATTCATATTGTCTATATACACTCAGAATTATTCCTTGGCATCCTCACGTACTGAGCTGCAGTTTTAACTGATAGCGTGCTGGAGGAAAGTTACGCTCTTCCGGCACTTTTATGATGGACAGATGCACTTTTATGGACTTCCAAACAGAAACAGCCATTCACTGCCATTATAAAGCTTGGAAGAGCCAGGATATTTTGTAATATAACTCTGATTGTATTCGTCTGGAAGAAGAGTGTCATATACACCTAGGATGAGTTGAGGGAGAGTAAATCATGGGCTAATTTTCATTTTTGGGTGAACTATCCCTTTAAGTCCAGTAAACGCGGTTTGCTTGCAGTGCCGGGTTATTGGTTTGCATGTAAACGGGTTAACCCAACAGGCTGATTTGTGGGAGTTCTCAGCGCATGTGAACATGCTGAACGACTGACAATCAAACTCAGTCTTGCTGAAGATGCAGGACGACTCAAACACCCGATCATCTGAGAAACACCTTCAGGATCAGAGCAGAATCAACATTCAGTCTCACATTCAACAGGAAAACCCAGCCAGAGCACTTCAAATCATCACTGGTGGATCGGTCATGCTCAGATTACTGGTCTGATGATGCGGCGGCGTGCTCGTCCCGTGACACGCGTGTTTGAGATGCACATGCGGTCCAGCGGGAGAAACAAAACAAAGCTGCAAACTGCCTGGACTGTACTTACAGCAGACTGAGAGAGGTTTGATGGACAGATAGAGGAGAGCAGACCTGAGTCAACAGACTGTCTCACACACACACACACACACACACACACACACACACGGATGGTGATCAAATGAAGCAGACGGTCAGACTAAAGTAACGGACACACACGTGTGCTTCTGATGATGATGATGATGATGATGATGAAGGCATCACTCAGCAGGATGACCAATGGCAGGCCTGGATCATGCTACATCATGAGTGACATCACAGTGAAGAGAGAGATGTTAGTACACACACACACACACACACACACACACACACACACACACACACAGCAGGCGTTAGTGCGACACACACGTGATGGAGCCGTTACAGAGGTCAGTGTGTATCAGGGTTAGTCGCTTTTAAACGTGCCGTTAACTATAACTATTAAAAACATGTTTGTTCATTGAAATAAACCTGGAAGAAAATAAATCTTAGATGAAAAATTAAAGCAAGAGTGTGTGTGAACGACGAGAGAGTGTGTGTGAACGACGAGAGAGTGTGTGTGAACGACGAGAGAGTGTGTGTGAACGACGAGAGAGTGTGTGTGAACGACGAGAGAGTGTGTGAACGACGAGAGTGTGTGTGAACGATGAGCGAGTGTGTGTGAACGATGAGCGCTTGTGTGAACGACGAGAGAGTGTGTGTGAACGACGAGAGAGTGTGTGTGAACGACGAGAGAGTGTGTGTGAACGACGAGAGAGTGTGTGTGAACGACGAGAGAGTGTGTGTGAACGACGAGAGAGTGTGTGTGAACGACGAGAGAGTGTGTGTGAACGACGAGAGAGTGTGTGTGAACGATGAGCGCTTGTGTGAACGATGAGCGAGTGTGTGTGAACGATGAGCGAGTGTGTGTGAACGACGAGAGAGTGTGTGTGAACGACGAGAGAGTGTGTGTGAACGACGAGAGAGTGTGTGTGAACGACGAGAGAGTGTGTGTGAACGACGAGAGAGTGTGTGTGAACGACGAGAGAGTGTGTGTGAACGACGAGAGAGTGTGTGTGAACGACGAGTGAGTGTGTGTGAACGACGAGTGAGTGTGTGTGAACGACGAGAGAGTGTGTGTGAACGATGAGCGCTTGTGTGAACGACGAGAGAGTGTGTGTGAACGATGAGCGCTTGTGTGAACGATGAGCGAGTGTGTGTGAACGATGAGAGAGTGTGTGAAGTGTGTGTTCGGCCCCATCACAGCCAATCAGATGCACAGCAGGAGTAATGATGATGATGTCATGACTCACATCATCAGCTTTGGATCCCTGTTCCTGAAGAGATTTCTGCAGCTCCTCCACCTGAGACTGACCCGCCAGCAGCCTCTGATTGGCCAGCCTGAGACACACACACACACACACACACGTTTAGTTCATTCATTACACGAGTAACTCTGCTGTGTGTGTGTGTGTGTGTGTGTGTGTGTATGAGTGAGTGTGTGTGTGTGTGTGTGTGTGTGTGAGTGTGTGTGTTTGAGTGTATGAGAGTGTATGAGTGAGTGTGTGTGAGAGTAAGTGTGTCTGAGAGTGAGTGTGTGTGTGAGTGTGTGTATTTGAGAGTGTATGAGTGAGTGTGTGTGTGTGTGTGTGAGTTTGAGTGTATGAGTGAGTGTGTGTGAGAGTGAGTGTGTGTGTGTGAGTGTGTGTGTGTTTGAGAGTGTATGAGTGAGTGTGTGTGTGAGAGTGAGTGAGTGTATGAGTGTGTGTGTGTGTGTGTGTGAGTGAGTGTGTGAATGTGTGTGTTTGAGAGTGTATGAGTGAGTGTGTGTGTGAGTGTGTGTTTGAGTGTATGAGTGAGTGTGTGTGAGTGTGTGTGTGTGTGTTTGAGAGTGTATGAGTGAGTGTGTGTGTGTGTGAGAGTGAGTGAGTGTATGAGTGTGTGTGTGTGTGTGTGTGAGTGAGTGTGTGTGTGAGTGTGTGTGTGTTTGAGAGTGTATGAGTGAGTGTGTGAGAGTAAGTGTGTCTGAGAGTGAGTGTGTGTGTGAGTGTGTGTGTTTGAGAGTGTATGAGTGAGTGTGTGTGTGAGAGTGAGTGAGTGTATGAGTGTGTGTGTGTGAGAGTGAGTGAGTGTATGAGTGTGTGTGTGTGTGTGTGTGTGTGAGTGAGTGTGTGAATGTGTGTGTTTGAGAGTGTATGAGTGAGTGTGTGTGTGAGTGTGTGTTTGAGTGTATGAGTGAGTGTGTGTGAGTGTGTGTGTGTGTGTTTGAGAGTGTATGAGTGAGTGTGTGTGTGAGAGTGAGTGAGTGTATGAGTGTGTGTGTGTGTGTGAGTGAGTGTGTGTGTGAGTGTGTGTGTGTTTGAGAGTGTATGAGTGAGTGTGTGAGAGTAAGTGTGTCTGAGAGTGAGTGTGTGTGTGAGTGTGTGTGTTTGAGAGTGTATGAGTGAGTGTGTGTGTGAGAGTGAGTGAGTGTATGAGTGTGTGTGTGTGTGTGAGTGAGTGTGTGTGTGAGTGTGTGTGTGTTTGAGAGTGTATGAGTGAGTGTGTGAGAGTAAGTGTGTCTGAGAGTGAGTGTGAGAGTGAGTGTGTGTGTTTGAGAGTGTATGAGTGAGTGTGTGTGTGAGAGTGAGTGAGTGTATGAGTGTGTGTGTGTGAGAGTAAGTGTGTGTGAGAGACCAAGTTAAGTTTATTTGTGCAGCGTTTTTCACAACACACATCATTTCAAAGCAGCTTTACAGAAAATCATGATGTTAATGTTTATAATATCTTAATATCTTCATGCCTTATAGACACATTTATCAGATTAGAGCTGGACGACAATATAGTTCTGAGACTATATAAACAATTAAGCAGTTGCTGTATAGTATCGCTTTAAGGGAATGAACCATGTATGCGGATAAAGTTGGATATACAGTATATATACACAACATTATATAGAGAGCTGTGCGACTCCCTCTCACCGGCTGTAATGATGCTTTTCCACAGTTATTTACATTGTAAATTTAGCAAAGCATTTATATTTTAATAAAAAAAAATGGATGTCCATCTGTAAGACTATGGGCTATCTACTATGGGCTTCATGTGTACATAGAGATATGGTGAATCCGGCGTGTCCCGTAGATGGTCTGCTTGCGCACTTTGACCTCGCACACGAGCAGACGCGTTCAGTCTTTCCACGATCAAAGTCCGTCATGTGAATAGCGAATCCGCCATGCGAGCGCAACTGGCATTTAAAGGGAATGGGAGATGAGACTCTGATTGGTTTAACGCACGTAAATCCCAAAACACACCCATTACTCATAATGAGAATAGAGACGACCCTTTTAGACCAGCGCCGGGAGCACCGACCATTTGTCCCGTCGTTAAACTAACAAAAGTGGATTTGCACGCCCTGAGTGCACTTGAGCCGAGCGCTTTAGACCATGCGCTTCGATCGTTAAAATGGCCCTATAAGTGTTACGTTTAGGGATGTCCCGATACCACTTTTTGCAGAACGAGTCCGATACCGATACTGTAATTTTTGGTACTCGCCGATACCGATACCGTAACCGATACCTGAATTTTCACTGCATTTGTAATTTTTAAATGTATTAGTAGATAAACCAAAAGATTATAAATCATATTAGTTGGCTTAATTTGTTTATCAAATATATATATTTCTTTCAGTTATTTTCATGCTTAATTAAGCCTGCTAAAATGCATATGAGCTTCTGTAAGCCTACTGTCACTGATCATTCTATTGCTCTATCATATTTTATCTTTCATTTAATAGCACAGCACATAGAGTTGCTTCAGCAGGGCTCAGTGCTGAGGATCGGGTCAGCGGCTCAAATGTTTGTCAAAACCAGTGAAATATCAATTATTTAATCCAATTTTGATACTACAACAAAAACTAGCAGCCTAATTAATGTGAATTTAAAACAAGTAAGCAGTCAGTAACAAAAATAAAAACAAACAATTGAATTACATATAGGACAAATATATACAATAGAACAAAGAAAGGCTACAAATGAAATAAACAGTGTTTTTAGAGTTTTTCGGGTAGATCTAACACAGGTACAGAAATTTGAATAAAGTAATCAAATGTGAAAAAAGCATATTCATTACTGTATGAATTATATATAGATGGATATTTTTCTAAAGTTGAAAAGGGTAGCCTATTTAGTCAAGAGCAGTGAGTATTTCTTTGTCCTTTGTTTGATTAACATTAAAACACAGAAGCAGGTTTATCAGACTGCTGCCCCTTTAAGACCGAGCGCACGGACCGCACTTGAACATGCTACGTTCATTTGAGATATAACCGACTTTGTTTACTATAGGATACTCGCCAAGACGGGCGTTATTACATAGTTGTGTGTGAATTCGTCCGTTCAAGCGCAAAACGTGAAAGACAATTTAATTCAGTATTCGCGCGCTGAGACGCCGGTTTGAGGGGCGCGCGCTTCGGATGTTTGCATTCATGAAACTTCTTGACCTCTGCACACGTCCTGTAATAATGTAGGGAACCACTCGTTATACTTCAGTCAGGTAACAGTTCATGTTTTACTTTACTTACAAATACGATTTAGTTTTCATCCAAATAACATGTGCTGAGTGAACGATCAGCAATCAAGAGCATTCAACAGAAGTGCGCTTCTCGCTCTCTGTCTCTCTCTCTGTCTCTCTCTCTCTCGTCAGTTAACGTTAATATAATAAGCTAAAGCTACATGCCTCGTTTAATTTCGTTGCCATTGACATTGGACTGAACAAACTTTCCACTGTTGTCTGTTTAAAGGGATGTGCTCGACCAGCTCGTGCGTCTATGACTCAGTTCACCTCAGTTCACCTCGACAAAGCACTCGTGGCGGCCAGTTTCGCAAAATGTACGTGGTATCGGTGCGTGGTATCGGCTAATTTTTATGAGTACGAGTACGAGTATATGAGGACAGTATCGGCCCGATCCCCGATGCCAGTATCGGTATCGGGCCATCCCTAGTTACGTTACTCTGGCATTAGATTACAGTAAACTAGCAAATGCTGCCGATCCTGATCCTGAGGGAGCGACCGCTACTCCATGTTTCCCTCTTTTGGAGAGTCATAGAAATGCTATTGTGGATTTGTTGGAGCAAACGGAAGTCAGCCGTAAGTTTATGAGTTCTGAACCTGTTCTCGGTCTCCAGCTCGTTCTTCCGGCTGTTGGAGTCCTCCAGTAGACTCTGCAGGAGAGCGATCTGCTCATTATCTGAGCCCTCCTGAGCCAGCTTCAGCATCTTATTCTCATGCTGCAGGCGGATCATGCGCTCCCTGAGGACACACGCACACACGCACACACACACACACACATGTTCATATACAGCAGTGGTTCTCAAACTTTTTCCAAAAGTGGTTTTGAGAACCCCTGATATACAGTATTTCACCCACCGGATCTCTGGTGTGACGATCTCTGCAGCCAGCGAATCAGACGGCTCGTTACTGCCCAGCGGCACCAAACCTGAGGACACACCAGTGATCAGACACACGGCTGCACATCAGACAATTGTATATATATATAAAAAACAGACTTTATGTCCTTAACACTCATCCTTCCCTCGAGGGTCAAAATGACCCGAAGCCCTAAAATTATACTGAATTTTTTTTTCGTCCAGAAAGCTTATTTCATTTCATTTTGTTAACATCTCTTCTATTTTTAATGCAATTTTTTGGAGATGTTTTGTTATTTTTTTACTTTATTTACCTTTAAATGACTAGATTTGATCAATAAATAATAAATAAATAGTAGTTTAAGCACATTCCTCACATTCTTTCAACTTAAATTCAAAATAACTCATAATTTTATGCATAACCCTTTTAATCAGCTCTAAATATCTTACATTGGGTGTCTTTGCTGATCTCTTGTGGAAATATAATAATATAAGATGATATGTCATGACTCTAGATGGCCTTATAGCTCTATATGGAGCAAATGAGCTGTTCCTCTGGGTCCTAAAGCCAGTTCTCTTCAGTGTGCATCAGATACACATGTAGACATTATAAAATAATTTTATGGTAAAGTTTTAGCATTTTTAGTTTGAATTTTGAGCACTTGTAGGTGTTTCTATGTGACCTGAAGCATTCCTCACATTCCCTTCATTCCCAAGGGCGTCATTGACCCGAGGATTTCTTACTTTTTTTTTTTATTTCAATCACAAAACTCCTCGAATCCATTCAATTTTTTGTGTGTATTCGTGGTTCAAGTGCGACAAAAGTCCTGGAGTCTGTGACCCCTCTGATGAACACTAAGTTTTTACAAAACACAAATTTTTCAAAATGACCCGAGTGAAGGATGTTAATTACATATAAGACTGAGTGTGTGTCACCTGAGGTCAGCTGAGACTCTTGCGCTTTAACACACTTCAGCTCCTCGATCGTCTCCTTCAGGGAGTCTCGCTCCGTCCTCATCCGCTACACACACACACACACACACACACACACACACACACACACACACACAATCTGAACTGCTGTATGAATAAACATCACTTCTCACTGAGAGAAACACAGGAGCTGAGGATGATGATGATGATGACATACAGACTAGATGTAAGAGCAGGATCTGAGCACTAGTGACTATAATAACAAGAGAAAAGATGAAAATATATAAAGTACAGGACCACAGCAGACTCATATCTCATATCTCATCATCTGTGCAGCGGTTCCGGTTTAATAACGCCAGATTAAATCAAGCCGTTCTCTCACGTCTTTCTCCTTCTGAAGCGAGTCGACTTTCTCCTTCACTCGTTTATACTCGAACTCCATCTTGTCTGCTTTCTTGGACTCTTCGGAGAGCTTGTTCTGCAGCTCCACCACCTGAAACACACACACACACACACACACACACACACACACACACAGTCACGATTCCTCGGTTGCACTTTACCCAGGTCGAGTAACCGGCAAAATACCGGAAGTGGCCGTTCCACAGACGAGAATCCATGAACCGCATTATTACAGCGTTTGCTAAGGCTACGCGATATATTAAAACCATTAACAATCATAATATAGTTTAGTGCTAGTGTGAAATCAGACGGCTGTGATTGTTAGATATACATGCGCTGTTTTTCCCCCAGAGACGCTTTAATTATGTAGATGTGCGCAGATCACATGTTAAAGTCCCTCAGCTCGTTCACAGTGACGCTGCTCACACACACTCAGTCTGGGAACGCAAAAAGTCGTACACGGTTTGTTTCTCATAGTTGCACTGTCATCATTTATATGCGTTTCTCAAACTCCACCTCTGCGTGCGGCGAGTGTGTGTTGCTTATAACGTTCCTCTGAGAACACAGCATGCGCCACTTCACAAGATTGGTAACGTCACTCATCTGTAAATATACGGCAGCACAGGAGAATACAGAAATATTAGGGCTGGGTAAAAAATATAGATTTCTCGATTTTAATCGATTCTCATTTTTACGAACCGATATGGATTCTTAAATCCCAAGAATCGATTAGTCATCCTGTTCTCAGCTGATGAATGAATGGAACATTGTAGCGCATCCCATCCAATCAATCGCAATAATCTTTGTGCTTTGTTACTATTGATATGAAACAAAGTCTCAGATTTCAAATTACGTCCATTTTATTACGAAATTCAAAAACATAAATAGCGTTTTGTCGCAGTGGCGTGAGATCGCTCTGGCTCAGCTCTAGAGAAGCACATGATCTTCTCTTCCGCATTAATAACACCAGTTACAGCGCGAGATAAACATGAATGAGCGTCTGAAAGTGTGTTAAAAGGTAGAGTACAATTTATCGAAGTCCGTATCATGTGACATGGAATCAGTGTTTCAACCGTGGAAAGACGTCAGTAAAACAGCTTGTAAACAATGTCATATAACGTCACATTTACCTCAGAAAAACCACATCCAGTGGCCATAAACTCGTTAGCCAGCGAGAAACATTAACTCTAGAGAGGAGCATTCTGCTAAATATATGCACCGATGTTAACCCAGGGTTAGATCATGCCGTAGTGAACAGTAGTGTGGCCGATGTTAACCCAGGGTTAGATCATGCCGTAGTGAACAGTAGTGTGGCCGATGTTAACCCAGGGTTAGATCATGCCGTAGTGAACAGTAGTGTGGCCGATGTTAACCCAGGGTTAGATCATGCCGTAGTGAACAGTAGTGTGGCTGATGTTAACCCAGGGTTAGATCATGCCGTAGTGAACAGTAGTGTGGCCGATGTTAACCCAGGGTTAGATCATGCCGTAGTGAACAGTAGTGTGGCCGATGTTAACCCAGGGTTAGATCATGCCGTAGTGAACAGTAGTGTGGCCGATGTTAACCCAGGGTTAGATCATGCCGTAGTGAACAGTAGTGTGGCCGATGTTAACCCAGGGTTAGATCATGCCGTAGTGAACAGTAGTGTGGCCGATGTTAACCCAGGGTTAGATCATGCCGTAGTGAACAGTAGTGTGGCCGATGTTAACCCAGGGTTAGACCATGCCGTAGTGAACAGTAGTGTGGCCGATGTTAACCCAGGGTTAGATCATGCCGTAGTGAACAGTAGTGTGGCCGATGTTAACCCAGGGTTAGATCATGCCGTAGTGAACAGTAGTGTGGCCGATGTTAACCCAGGGTTAGATCATGCCGTAGTGAACAGTAGTGTGGCCGATGTTAACCCAGGGTTAGATCATGCCGTAGTGAACAGTAGTGTGGCCGATGTTAACCCAGGGTTAGATCATGCCGTAGTGCAGCAGTGACACCAGGCCATTACACATGATGCACATGAGTTATGTTTATATTATTTCTTTTACATGGTGTTTTAACAGTGTTGTTCAATAAAACCCATATGATTACTTACTTTGATAGTTTATTTGAAGCAATCATTACTGCTTGTTATTTTATGTTTGTATTTTAAGTGATTTTAAAAGCTGTTGTTCACTCGGATCTATTTTTATTACCATATTTTTAATCCGATTACTCGATTAATCGATGGAATAATCGGCACTCGATTACTAAACTAACCCTAGTGTGAGCTGGAGTCATGTGTTCCTCACTACTGTCTCTTGAGTGTGTGTGTGTGTGTGTGAGAGAGAGAGAGAGAGAGAGAGAGAGAGAGAGAGAGAGAGAGAGAGAGAGAGAGAGAGAGAGAGAGAGAGAGAGTGTGTGTGTGTGTGTGTGTTCCTCACTCCTGTCTCTTGAGTGTGTGTGTGTGTGTGTGTGAGAGAGAGAGAGAGAGAGAAAGTGTGTGTGTGTGTGTTCCTCACTCCTGTCTCTTGAGTGTGTGTGTGTGTGTGTGAGAGAGAGAGAGAGAGAGAGAGAGAGAGAGAGAGTGTGTGTGTGTGTGTGTGTGTTCCTCACTCCTGTCTCTTGAGTGTGTGTGTGTGTGTGTGTGAGAGAGAGAGAGAGAGAGAGAGAGAGAGAGAGAGAAAGTGTGTGTGTGTGTGTGTGTTCCTCACTCCTGTCTCTTGAGTGTGTGTGTGTGTGTGTGTGTGAGAGAGAGAGAGAGAGAGAGAGAGAGAGAGAGAAAGTGTGTGTGTGTGTGTGTGTGTGTGTTCCTCACTCCTGTCTCTTGAGTGTGTGTGTGTGTGTGTGTGTGAGAGAGAGAGAGAGAGAGAGAAAGTGTGTGTGTGTGTGTGTGTTCCTCACTCCTGTCTCTTGAGTGTGTGTGTGTGTGTGTGTGTGTGTGAGAGAGAGAGAGAGAGAGAGAGAAAGTGTGTGTGTGTGTGTGTGTGTTCCTCACTCCTGTCTCTTGAGTGTGTGTGTGTGTGTGTGTGTGTTCCTCACTCCTGTCTCTTGAGTGTGTGTGTGTGTGTGTGTGTTCCTCACACCTGTCTCTTGTAGGTCTCCAGCTGAGCGCGAGCAGTGTTGGCCTTGCGCAGCTCCTCCTCCAGAGAGTGTGTGTTCTGCATGTAACTGGTGTTCTTCTCCTCCAGGAGCTTCACCTGTCGTCTCAGATCTCCCAGATCCTCCAGCTTCTTCTTATACGCCTCCACCTGCGCCTCCAGCTTCGACACCCTGTCAGACGAGTGCCTGAAACACACACACACAGGTCAGAGGTCATCCTGAGCAGGGAACACACACACACACAGAGGTCAGAGGTCATCGAATGTTGATTATTTTCCTCATATTCTCCATTGTTGCGGCTCCTCTCTTTCCCAGTCCGTCAGTAACCCTCTGTTTACTTCCTGTCTCTATGAAGCCCCTCCTTCTGAAAAGCACACTGTGCTCTGATTGGTCAGCTGGATCAGTGCGTTGTGATTGGTCGAGCGCTTTGAGTGTGTTTGGGAAATGTCCCGCCCCTTACCATAACCGCCAGTTTCTACCATAGACTATAAAATATGTTTGTAGTGTGCGTTACGTCACCCGAAGAGTTTCTGAAGCCCAAATTTAAACGGATGAGTTATAAAAAAAATTCATCCCCCTCACAGTCGCCATGAAGAGCAAAATCAGCTATATAGACCAGGCTGTAAACATATTTATTTCTGCTGTAATGTTGAGCATTTTAACATGGAGGTCTATGGGATTAACATGGGATTGAGTCTCTTCTGCAGCCGGTCTCTAGTGGCCAGTCGATGAATAGCAGTTTAAGTCACTTCCGTGTTGGATTCAAAGAGAAGGTTGCTGGTTGGTCGACCCCAGGTGTGTGTGTCTCACCTCAGGTGTGTGTCAGGTGTGTGTCTCACATCAGGTGTGTCTCACCTCAGGTGTGTGTCTCAGCTCAGGTGTGTGTATAAGCTCAGGTGTGTCTCAGCTCAGGTGTGTGTATCAGCTCAGGTGTGTCTCAGCTCAGGTGTGTGTATCAGCTCAGGTGTGTCTCAGCTCAGGTGTGTGTATCAGCTCAGGTGTGTGTATCAGCTCAGGTGTGTCTCACCTCAGGTGTGTGTATCAGCTCAGGTGTGTCTCAGCTCAGGTGTGTGTATCAGCTCAGGTGTGTGTATCAGCTCAGGTGTGTCTCAGCTCAGGTGTGTGTATCAGCTCAGGTGTGTGTATCAGCTCGTGTGTGTCTCAGCTCAGGTGTGTGTGTCTCAGCTCAGGTGTGTGTTTATCAGCTCAGGTGTGTGTGTCTCAGCTCAGGTGTGTGTTTATCAGCTCAGGTGTGTGTCTCAGCTCAGGTGTGTGTTTATCAGCTCAGGTGTGTGTCTCAGCTCAGGTGTGTGTGTCTCAGCTCAGGTGTGTGTTTATCAGCTCAGGTGTGTGTCTCAGCTCAGGTGTGTGTCTCAGCTCAGGTGTGTGTCTCAGCTCAGGTGTGTGTGTCTCAGCTCAGGTGTGTGTATCAGCTCAGGTGTGTGTATCAGCTCAGGTGTGTGTATCAGCTCAGGTGTGTGTTTATCAGCTCAGGTGTGTGTCTCAGCTCAGGTGTGTGTATCAGCTCAGGTGTGTGTATCAGCTCAGGTGTGTGTATCAGCTCAGGTGTGTGTTTATCAGCTCAGGTGTGTGTCTCAGCTCAGGTGTGTGTTTATCAGCTCAGGTGTGTGTTTATCAGCTCAGGTGTGTGTGTCTCAGCTCAGGTGTGTGTATCAGCTCAGGTGTGTGTATCAGCTCAGGTGTGTGTATCAGCTCAGGTGTGTGTTTATCAGCTCAGGTGTGTGTCTCAGCTCAGGTGTGTGTTTATCAGCTCAGGTGTGTGTCTCAGCTCAGGTGTGTGTGTCTCAGCTCAGGTGTGTGTTTATCAGCTCAGGTGTGTGTCTCAGCTCAGGTGTGTGTATAAGCTCAGGTGTGTCTCAGCTCAGGTGTGTGTATCAGCTCAGGTGTGTGTATCAGCTCAGGTGTGTCTCAGCTCAGGTGTGTGTATCAGCTCAGGTGTGTGTATCAGCTCAGGTGTGTCTCACCTCAGGTGTGTGTATCAGCTCAGGTGTGTCTCAGCTCAGGTGTGTGTATCAGCTCAGGTGTGTGTCTCAGCTCAGGTGTGTGTGTCTCAGCTCAGGTGTGTGTTTATCAGCTCAGGTGTGTGTCTCAGCTCAGGTGTGTGTCTCAGCTCAGGTGTGTGTTTATCAGCTCAGGTGTGTGTGTCTCAGCTCAGGTGTGTGTATCAGCTCAGGTGTGTGTATCAGCTCAGGTGTGTGTATCAGCTCAGGTGTGTGTATCAGCTCGTGTGTGTCTCAGCTCAGGTGTGTGTGTGTCTCAGCTCAGGTGTGTGTTTATCAGCTCAGGTGTGTGTGTCTCAGCTCAGGTGTGTGTTTATCAGCTCAGGTGTGTGTCAGGTGTGTGTATCAGCTCAGGTGTGTGTTTATCAGCTCAGGTGTGTGTCAGGTGTGTGTATCAGCTCAGGTGTGTGTTTATCAGCTCAGGTGTGTGTCTCAGCTCAGGTGTGTGTGTCTCACCTCAGGTGTGTGTCTCAGCTCAGGTGTGTGTATAAGCTCAGGTGTGTCTCAGCTCAGGTGTGTGTATCAGCTCAGGTGTGTGTATCAGCTCAGGTGTGTCTCAGCTCAGGTGTGTGTATCAGCTCAGGTGTGTCTCACCTCAGGTGTGTGTATCAGCTCAGGTGTGTCTCAGCTCAGGTGTGTGTATCAGCTCAGGTGTGTGTCTCAGCTCAGGTGTGTGTATCAGCTCAGGTGTGTCTCAGCTCAGGTGTGTGTATCAGCTCAGGTGTGTCTCAGCTCAGGTGTGTGTATCAGCTCAGGTGTGTCTCAGCTCAGGTGTGTGTATCAGCTCAGGTGTGTGTATCAGCTCAGGTGTGTGTCTCAGCTCAGGTGTGTGTATCAGCTCAGGTGTGTGTCTCAGCTCAGGTGTGTGTGTCTCAGCTCAGGTGTGTGTTAATCAGCTCAGGTGTGTGTCTCAGCTCAGGTGTGTGTCTCAGCTCAGGTGTGTGTTTATCAGCTCAGGTGTGTGTCTCAGCTCAGGTGTGTGTGTCTCAGCTCAGGTGTGTGTATCAGCTCAGGTGTGTGTATCAGCTCGTGTGTGTCTCAGCTCAGGTGTGTGTGTCTCAGCTCAGGTGTGTGTTTATCAGCTCAGGTGTGTGTGTCTCAGCTCAGGTGTGTGTTTATCAGCTCAGGTGTGTGTCAGGTGTGTGTGTGTGTATCAGCTCAGGTGTGTGTATCAGCTCAGGTGTGTGTCTCAGCTCAGGTGTGTGTGTCTCAGCTCAGGTGTGTGTTTATCAGCTCAGGTGTGTGTCAGGTGTGTGTCTCACCTCAGCACGTCCATCTCGTCCTTGAGCGACTGCGCCTCCTCAGCCAGAGAGGTCAACTCCTCGTTCTGACCTCTGACCTCCAGCAGCTCCTTCTCCAGCTCCTCACAGCGGATGCGGTAATCGTCCTTAGCCGCCTCCAGTCTGACACACACACACACACACACACACACACACACACAATAAAATTAAACAGTTTCCACAAAAATCTGAATTGTTTTTCAACACTGATAATAATCATAAATGTTTCTTGAGCATCAAATCATCATATTAGAATGATTTCTGAAGGATCATGTGACACTGAAGACTGGAGTAATGATGCTGGAATAAATATATTAAATAAATAATATTCACATTGAAAACAGATGATTTACATTGGAATAATATTTGACTGTTTTATTGTATTTTTGATTAAATAAATTAGCAAAAAATCTACTTTTATAATTCTAATAATATTTAGAATTAAATATTATTAACCCTAACCCTATCAAATAAATGCAGCTTCGGTGAGCAGAAGAGAAGAGTCTTAATCTGAATTATTCCACACTTTTGACTTCTGATCATTTCATTGCTTGGCAGCCGCAAACTAATGAGACATTACTGGGTAGAAGAATCGCTAGTAGTGAACACGAAGGGAATGCAATTATTTATGAATCACTGGTGTCTTTAATCACGTTCATGTTGCTGTCGTTTCTAAAAAGCACTATAACAGGGTTTCTGCAGATTTAATGAAGGTAAATTTAAGACTTATTTAAGACCTTTTGGAGACCAAGTAACAGAAATCTTTGAAATAAAGTGAAGGGAACTCAATGCATCAATATGTTCTCTAGATGTAAATGTTTATGGAGAAACTTCAGAGTTTGAAAATACATCTTACAAAAGATATCAGCTACTTTTAATTCATTTTACTAAAAAAAAAGAAACTTGAATCGTTTTGCTCAAAACCACTACAATATGGAAATATCTTTATCTGTACCTTCTGATCAAACTGCAAAAAAGATTCCTAAATCAAGAGACATTTACTTCAGATGTAAAACGACATGAAATATGAAGTCTTGTGTTCTGTGAAATTAATCTAAATTAAGTTCATGACTAAAGCAAGAACAAATATCTACTATTGGGCTCAGAAAAATCAGCTTAATTTAGAAGTTTTGACAGATTTTTGTTCACTTTTTATT
>JAJAQA010000007.1:48605656-48633156 GCA_021464565.1 Rutilus rutilus
GAATTAGCTGACTCTGGCGTTGTGAATAGCTAACACATATTTAGCCGCTAGTGCAGCTGCACTATCATCTTCTCCCAGTAAGAAGAATCACTCTCACTCTCACTCTCACTCTCACTCACTCTCACTCACTCTCACACTCACTCTCACACTCTCACTCACTCACACTCACTCTCACACTCACTCTCACACACTCACTCTCGCACACTCACTCACTCTCTCACTCACTCACTCACACTCACTCACTCTCTCACACTCACTCACTCACTCTCTCACTCTCACACTCACTCTTATACTCACTCACTCTCACTCCTCACACTCACTCACTCTCACACTCACTCACTCTCACACTCATACTCACTCTCACACTCACTCACTCACTCACTCTCACTCACTCACTCTCACACTCACTCTCTCACTCACTCTCACACTCACACTCTCACACACTCACTCTCTCACTCACTCCTCACACTAACACATTCACTCTCTCACTCACTCTCTCACTCACTCTCACTCACTCTCACAGCCTCACTCTCACACTCACTCTCTCACTCACTCACACTCACTCTCACACTCACTCACTCTCACTCTCACACACTCACTCTCGCACACTCACTCTCGCACTCACTCACTCACTCACACTCTCACAGCCTCACACTCACTCTTACAGCCTCACTCTCTCACACTCACTCACACACACACACTCACTCTCTCGCTCACTCACTCTCACACTCACACAGCCTCACACACTCTCACAGCCTCACACACTCTCACAGCCTCACACTCACTCACTCTCTCTCACAGCCTCACTCTCCCACACTCACTCTCTCACACTCACACAGCCTCACTCTCTCACTCCCTCCCACACTCCCTCTCTCACACTCCCTCTCTCACACTCACTCACTCTCACATTCACTCACTCTCACATTCACACACACTCTTTACCCTGCTTCTGTTCGCAGTTAACAGCACAGCCCAGGATGAGCTGCAACATTCGGCCCAGTTCTGCTGCATCTGAGTGTTCTGCGATGAGACCGACGTCTGGAAGAGTGAAATCATTGATCTGTTGCCCCAAAATCTGCAGAACCAACGACACACACACACACACACACACACAGATGGACAGAGAGGTTATGGGTCAATTCAAGAGGAAAATAATGTGACGTTTGTCAACATAAATGTGTCACATTTCAGTCTCACACAGAAAGATGAGTCTCACCTCATGGTTGTAATCCAGAATACCTTTCAAAATTTTCTTTAAATTGCTGATCTGAAAAAAAGAAAACATGAAAACATGAAAGCCCCTATAAGATGTGTGAAGACGTGTGTGAACGAGAGCTGATGAATACCTTTAACCTCCAGTTGTCTCCAACATCAGCTTTAATACGACTGATCCAAGCATCAGTGAAATACACGAAATCACTGAGAGAGAGAGAGAGAGAGAGAGAGAGAGAGTGAGATATGGGTTCATCATAAGGGATATACCTGTAGACATCATAAACAATAGATATTTTGGATATTTTCTCTGCAGGAAAGATACTGTAATCAGTGTGGAAGAACTGAACTGGGTTCTTTTTCCCAGTTTATTGTGGTTGAATGAACTGAATACACAGGTCCAATATACTGATACACACCCAACTGTTTACGTTCATAACTGCCTCTGTTTACGTGTATCTGGCGGACACACTTTTATGTGTAAAAATGTGAGTATTCACGTAAACAGAGGCAGTTATGAACGTAGACAGTTGGGTGTGTATCAGTATATTGGACCTGTGTATTTGGTCTTAAAGTGACAGCAGCCTAATAAACCTGCTGTTGTCTGTCATTAATGTTAATCAAACTACAAAAAACTGAGAGAAAAATCACTCACTGCTCTTGACTGAGTACTTTATAACTTTAATAAGCGTTAATGTGTATTTAATGCAATGACTCAATGACTCACCCAGCAATGACTATGCAGTGTTTTATTTTTGAATTCTGAAGTCTGCCTGTTTTTTTGATCATTAAAACTTTATTAAACCATTGAAATGGAATCCAGAAAAACTGACATGCTAAACATGGAATTTGGGAGAGAAAAAAATGGAATTTGAGAAAAAATAAAGCATATTTCACAGGGCCCTGAAAATTTATTTTTTGTAAATTGATGTAAATTTATTAACTTTTACTAATTTGTTCTTAAAGTGACAGCAGCCTAATAACCCTGCTGCTGTCATTAATGTTAATTAAACTACAAAAAAAGAGAAAAATCACTCACTACTCTTGACTGAACACTTTATCAAAACATGTAGAGCTTTGATAAGCATTAATGTGTACTATGCAGTGTGTTATTTTTACATTTAATCATTGCAATTTTATGAAATTTCAATGTAATAATTTTTTTGGGCATTATAATCTTAAATGAAATCATGAAATGAAACGCCTCAGATTGTGTTGGCTGGAGCATGAGCACTGAGATGTTGAGTCTCACACACATCTTCTGCAGGACTTGTGCCATGGCCAGTCCCCCGGTCAGCTCGTCTACGGTCGAACACGCCGCCTCCACTCCAAACGTCTGGATCTGAACACAAACACAATGAAGGAGGATCAGAGGAGCACCAGGAACACGACACATCACTTCCTGTAGCTCACATGAGGACGGGTGAGACTAGAGCTACTAACACTACTACTATATAGTATGCAGAAAACAGTATGTGCTTATACATAGTATTCGATGCAACTGTAGGTCACATGGCGAATGTAGCACGTCTGAACTTCATTCATATTAACTCCATTCAATTCACATTTATTTGTAAAGCGCTTTTCATAATACTCATCGTTTCACAGCAGCTTTACAGAAATGCATGAGTCCACATTACAGTTTAGAGTGATCTGTTATCAGAGGAGACTGTCTGAGTTATGCATTTCAGAAATCACAGTAAGCTAAAAATGTATTCATTTAAACAATGTAATGATGTAAGACAGAAACAGTGAGCTCATTGAAGTAATGAATACTTGTCGTTTCAAACCAAATGTAGTAACTACTATAGTTTCAAACGGCATCATTTACGGCCATGGAATCCATCACAATTACAACAAAGAAATAATGTAATTTGTGAGAAATCAAAGTGATTTTATAGGGCTCTAGCTGAGCTTCAACAGTTTAGATCCGTTACAGGACCGCACGCTGTAATCGCAGGTCACATGACGAGTTGGGAAACTCAAGAGTGTGTGTGTCCTTAGCTCAAGTGTCCATTACACACACAGGCTGCATTCACTTGTGCTTGTGCAACGACCCTGTAATCTGCACTAAGACTCAGACTGCAGGTCTCCACAGCGGAAGAGGGTTTTCTGGGCGTTCAAACACAGTCAGACTCCAGCATCAACACAAAGCCCTATTGTGCTGTGAGATTTCATCACTAGCATCATGCTAAACTCGCTCATGCTAACTCAGGAAAACACGCCCTCGTCTCAGGAAACAGAGGAGCTGAAAACACACTCAGATCAACATCTGGTTCTGATGATGTCACTCACACAGGTTCAGCTGGAGTGTAAACAGGAAGACGGTCGCGTCAGCTGATCTGAGTGTGTGTGTGTGTGTGTGTGTGTGAGGAATGTGTGTGTTGGGTGTGTGAGACGCTTCACATCTTCTCTTACGTGACGTACACTACCAGTCCAAGTTTAGATCAGTAAGATTACAGTGTTTTTAAAATAAGTCTCTTCTGCTCATCAAGTGCATTTATTTATTAAAAATACAACAAAAAACAGTAATATTGTGGATTATTATTCCACTGTAAAACAGCTGTTATGTGAATATAGGGCTGTGCGATATAGCTAAAACATTTATCCTGATATAATCAAGTATACGCTGAGTTTCTGCTCATCTATGAGACGAGCTCCAACTCCAGCCTCGTGTCCTGATCATATTGTCTGCTATATTTGCTTATTTATTAAATCCAGGCAATTGGTTGATGAAATATTGATTAAAATGAAGATACAATTTATACAAAATGAACTTCACTTTAAAGAAAGGTTTTCTACAAAACAAAACTCAATGAGGTGGTCAGAATCATGTGTGCCAGTCTCCCGCTGTACTGCGCATGATCATATCTCACGCGCTTCCCTTTCATATCATCAACACAGAGGAAACCTAAACAATAACATTATATTATATTTAAACATTAATATGAAACATCTGTTTAAAGTTTTTTAAGTTATATTAAGCATCACATCGCTCCGCTTTCGTCACATGCTCTGGTGTGTAGCCTATACGTGCATGTGTGTGTAGCCTATACGTGCATGTGTGTGTAGCCTATACGTGCATGTGTGTGTCCATGTGTGTGTAGCCTATACGTGCATGTGTGTGTCCATGTGTGTGTAGCCTATACGTGCATGTGTGTGTGTGCATGTGTTTGTGTCCGTGTGTGTAGCCTATACGTGCATGTGTGTGTGTGCATGTGTGTGTGTGTGCATGTGTGTGTAGCCTATACGTGCATGTGTGTGTAGCCTATACGTGCATGTGTCTATACGTGCATGTGTGTGTAGCCTATACGTGCATGTGTGTGTAGCCTATACGTGCATGTGTGTGTGTGCATGTGTTTGTGTCCGTGTGTGTAGCCTATACGTGCATGTGTGTGTGTGCATGTGTGTGTGTGTGCATGTGTGTGTAGCCTATACGTGCATGTGTGTGTAGCCTATACGTGCATGTGTGTGTAGCCTATACGTGCATGTGTGTGTGTGCATGTGTTTGTGTCCGTGTGTGTAGCCTATACGTGCATGTGTGTGTAGCCTATACGTGCATGTGTCTATACGTGCATGTGTGTGTAGCCTATACGTGCATGTGTGTGTATCCTATACGTGCATGTGTGTGTGTGCATGTGTGTGTGTGCATGTGTGTGTGTGTGCATGTGTGTGTAGCCTATACGTGCATGTGTGTGTAGCCTATACGTGCATGTGTGTGTAGCCTATACGTGCATGTGTGTGTGTGCATGTGTTTGTGTCCGTGTGTGTAGCCTATACGTGCATGTGTGTGTGTGCATGTGTGTGTGTGCATGTGTGTGTAGCCTATATGTGCATGTGTGAGTAGCCTATACGTGCATGTGTGTGTGTGCATGTGTGTGTGTCCATGCATGTGTGTGCATGTGTGTGTAGCCTATACGTGCATGTGTGTGTGTGCATGTGTGTTTGTCCATGCGTGTGTGCATGTGTGTGTAGCCTATACTTGCATGTGTGTGTGTGCATGTGTGTGTGTCCATGCATGTGTGTGCATGTGTGTGTAGCCTATACGTGCATGTGTGTGTGTGCATGTGTGTGTGTCCATGCATGTGTGTGCATGTGTGTGTAGCCCAGGGTCCGAAATTAACTTTTTGGCTCACCTGCCACGGGGACTGGTAGATGAAAAAATCCACCAGCCAAGCATATTTTTTACCGGCCAAAATAATAAACAGCCCTTTTTTTTGTCACATATACATTAATTTCAGTACTTTTAATTTAGATAATAAGGTAGGCATATTATGTTGAATACAAACATAAAAAATTGTCCAGAGCAAAATTTGAAATGTATAATAAATAAATAAAAAATAATAATTATATATATATATATTGATCAAAATGAGAGAAATATATGAAATATTACTATCATTGGGGTGAAATCAAAGGGGTTTTTTTTGTCAGTTTTGTTTCCTGACTCGTGCAAGGGAAGGCAGAACGTACTCGGCTAAGTTACTTACGTAACCTCGGTTCCCTGAGAGATAAGGGAACGAGTATTGCGTTGCAAACGCTATGAGAAAACTAATTTTATCGAGAAAAGACCGGCCATGCATGGTGTGTAAAGCAGAAGCAGCCTGGCTAGCGGCGGAGTATGCACGATCCGCGAGTGCTGAAGACGCTCTGCACGGCTTTGATGAGCAGGACACAAATGGGCGGCGACCGCTTCTTCCAGTGGCGGGAGCTTCACATATCCTTTTTCCTCAGCGCCGTCAACAGATAGAGCGTTAACTGTACGTACACACCGCCGCCGACTTGAGCTGCAAAGAAGCTCTGGCCGCCCTGTCAAGGACGCTTGTCAAAAAGTACGGGGAAGCTTGACGCTTGTTCGCTCTGAATAGTGAGTGCGCGCGCGCGGCCGGGGCTCACTCACTCGCTCTCGCTCTCTCTCTCTCTCTCTCTGCTCGTTCTTAGGAGGCAGAAGAGCGCGTGCGCGCTGACAATTTTATTATTTTGGTATGAACATTCACCCGCCACTGTGGCGGATAGCCTTTTGAGATATACTCGCCAAACGGAAAATCTACCCGCATTTGGCGCTTGGCGGGTGTTAATTTCGGACCCTGTGTAGCCTATACGTGCATGTGTGTGTGTGCATGTGTGTGTGTCCATGCATGTGTGTGTAGCCTATACGTGCATGTGTGTGTGCATGTGTGTGTGTCCATGCATGTGTGTGCATGTGTGTGTAGCCTATACGTGCATGTAGGGCTGGGCGATATGGCCAAAATTTCATATCCCGATATAGCTCATTTGATATCCCGATAACGATATACATAACGATATAGCAATTTTTCTGTTAATTCAGTTCATGAATAGTCTACCGTAAATCCTCTAATATTGGCCTGTATTCCATTACCGGCCGGGTCTCTAACATTGGCCGGTCTCGCTGTTGGCGGAGGTAAATAATTATTAGAACCAACGTTTTTCTGGGCAGGCCACAATGCTTGTGATAGTAACATGGAAATACCACAGGGGGGCAATGTTTGCTAACGAATCCAAGCCATAGCTACGGTAGCCTGGTCATGTCAATCACTTCGCTCTTGACTCGCACGTGAGACTTCAGTCACCGGTAGGCTAACGTTGTTTACCATGGCAGCCGCGGAGCCAAAGAGGATTTTTGGCGAAAATCAATTTTTTAACCCCCTGGGTTCGACAATCGCGCCGGCGCGATAGGTTTTTTTTTTTCTTATAAGTGCAAAAGAGATTCAAAATATTCTGTTGACTGTGATCTTAATTACGGAGAGCGCGCGCTATTCAAATGCAAATAATCTGAGGCGATCCACGCAAACCTGTGAACACCCACAATCAGTTGGATATGTTCATTTTCAGGTTCACCTCGTTTTCATTGCGAGGAGCAACGGATCCGGTTGAGGAATAGGTCAGTTCTATATTTGCTTTGTTCTAATCGCAATAGTGTCTGTACACGCAAAAAGACTGTTTAAATATGAATCGCGTTTCTCTCTCTGTGTGTGTGTGTGTGTGTGTGTGTGTGTGTGTGTGTGTGTGTGTGTGTGTGTGTGTATGAATGCACAGATGCGCGCTGTTGTGGAGCTACTAACGGGTTGGGTTGGCTGGTCATCTAGTTGAGAATTAACTTACCCTGGTCTGAACCGCGTCTACTACCGTCTTCCTCCATGTTTGTTTATGTATTGCAGCGTGCATGGGCAGGCCGTGAGGTTAATTCTGCCGTAAAACGCCTTATCGTGGCGTAAACGATAGAGCCTTATATAAAACGATAGACATTTTCTATCGTCCAGACGATATATTTCGTCATATCGCCCAGCCCTACGTGCATGTGTGTGTGTGTGTGTGCGCATGTGTGTGTGTGTGTGTGTGCGCATGTGTGTGTGTGTGTGTGCGCATGTGTGTGTGTGTGTGTGCGCATGTGTGTGTGTGTGTGTGCGCGCACTGCTTTACTGTGTTCATTATAGCCTGTTACTCTCAGTGAAGAACACAACAGCAGTACAGTGCCGCTCCACACCGCTGTGAACGCAAGCATTTTACGTTTGTCTTTAAATTAGCGATTTACACACCCGCCGGTGACACCGGTGTTCCCTCACGCCACTACTACAGCCCGTATGCGCCAGAGAAACGAGGCCGCCGCATCTTTAGAATATTGTCTTTGAACTGTTTCTGCGGTCGCTCTGTATATCTCTATAGCGCTGCTGTCCAGGAGTAATTAGCTTTTGAAGTGGATTTACTTCATGTAAAGTTAACGAAAGGTATCATGAGGACTGTAATGTTTAAAGCAGATGGGTTAACAAGCGCAATGACGAGCGCAGCGCTGGAAAGGGGCGGAGCTACAGAAGGCCTATAGAGGAGCTGTAACTCTCGCCTCATTACAGCAGTTATTAATTATTACACTCTGATGAAGATTATGATAACAGCTACTGTTAGCTGTTTAAAGTTACGCTGAGCACAGATACCAGCAGCAAATCACAGCGCTGCTTCCCTTCAGTCTGACACCACAGCTGACACTCACACACACACACACACACACACATCTGAAACCATAGCTGATGCTCAGAACACTAACACACACACACACACACACACACACACATCTGAAACCATAGCTGACGCTCAGAACACTAACACACACACACACATCTGAAACCACAGCTGACGCTCACACACACACACACACACTCACACATCTGAAACCATAGCTGACGCTCACAACACTAACACACACACACACATCTGAAACCACAGCTGACGCTCACACACACACACACACACTCAAACACAGTTCAGTTCTGCTCTTAAACACACACTCAGTTCAGTTCTGCTAGGCCACAGACTAGTGTGTGTGTGTGTGTGTGTGTGTGTGTGTGTGTGTGTGTGTGTGTGTGTGTGTGTGTGTGATGTTCTGCTGTGCTTCTCAATCATGGCATTATAAACTCTGACAGTGGGATCATAATAATAATAATAATAATAATAATAATAGTTTGATTTCATGTCTTGACTCTGTTTGTGATGTTGGAAATAGTGCTCCAGCCGAGTGTGTCGTCAGATTCAACAAGACGAGAGCTGGGTGTTTCAGGAGGATGCTGGGATAGCTGTGACACACACACACACACACACACACACACACACACACACACACACATGAGAGCTTGTTACTAACTAGTGCTAAACTGACTGTCATACAACAACCACTTATTATTGGAGTTTAATCAGCTCAACACACTGAACCTGTAGTGTGTGTCTGTCATCAATTACAACTGAACACACTCACTCTCATACACACCTAGACTCTCACTCACTCACACACACACCTAGACTCTCACTCACTCACACACACCTAGACTCTCACTCACTCACACACACACACACACACCTAGACTCTCCCTCACTCACTCACTCACTCACTCACACACACACACACACACACACACACACACACACACACACATGAGAGCTTGTTACTAACTAGTGCTAAACTGACTGTCATACAACAACCACTTATTATTGGAGTTTAATCAGCTCAACACACTGAACCTGTAGTGTGTGTCTGTCATCAATTACAACTGAACACACTCACTCTCATACACACCTAGACTCTCACTCACTCACACACACACCTAGACTCTCACTCACTCACACACACCTAGACTCTCACTCACTCACACACACACACACACACACCTAGACTCTCCCTCACTCACTCACTCACTCACTCACTCACACACACACACACACACACACACACACACACACACACACACACACACACACACACTCACTCTCACACACACACACTCACACACACACACACGATCAGATGCTTGAACAGACAGTCATCAATCAATGATCAATAGGTGATCAGAGTCACTAAATCATCTCTATAATCAGCTGATCTGAGGTCAGTGCACTATTAAACTCTATATAATCTGATCTGGTGTAATGTGTGGATTACTGTAGTTTCAGCAAGAGAACAGTAGATTACAGTAGAGAACAGTAGATTACAGTAGAGAACAGTAGATTACAGTAGCGGCTCCTGCACTGGGTCCAGCTTCACCAGCAGCACAGCACCAGCAGTCACACACTCAGTGTACAGTATTATATACAGTATACACAACTGGCAGTTATTATGACCAGCACTACAGGAATCAGACGCCTAACTTGTAATTCTAGTGTGAGCCGTTTATAACCGGCCACAGATCAGGTTATTACTGTAATATTACTGTTATTACTGTGATAGTTTATTACTGTAATACTGTCATCGGAAGGCCAGTCTGGAAATACTACAGTTGCTGAGACTATAGAGCTTTAAAGTGGCAGGAATGATTAATCGCTCTATGTTTTTCTATATCGCTGGAGACTTAAACATGAATACACACACACACACACACACTCTCTCTCTCTCACATACACACACGGGGAGGATAAAGTGAGGAAACAAGCTTATAAATCAGAACAGAAGTTTTCTGGAAAATGTAAAAATGCAGAAAGTTGTGTGTGATGCGTTAGTGTGTGTGTGTGTGTGTGTGTGTGTGTGTGTGTGTGTGTGTGTGTGTGTGTGTGTGTGTGTGTGAGAGAGAGAGAGAGAGACAGAGAGAGAGAGACAGAGAGAGAGAGAGAATGTAAACAGATGAAGCCCGTTATATAGAATAAAGCTCCAGTTCTCATCATAACCCCATTAAGCACCAGATATCAGTACAGGAGAGTTAGTCTAGATAGTGATATCATAATATATATGTATATGTCTCAGATATAGAGCTAAACTCACCCATGTCAGGAGACTCTCGCACAGCTCGACCCGGTCCACAGTCTCCGGCGCGCTCATGTTCGCTCGGACTGAGAACTGATGCTTAATCGCGCGAATCTCCGGGGGAATATATATATAAAATGAGTGCCTGTGCGATTAATGTCCGATTATGAGAGAAATCCTGTCGAATTAAAGTGGCGAAATGTGATTTATGTGAATAAAGCGGCGGTGACAGACAGACAGTAGCGGACTCTCCCTCAGACACACGGGGTCCTTCAGCTGCCACCCTGCAGGATCGGGACACCTAATGCCTGAAGGAAAATCACGCTGAAGAAAACTGCTTTCGTGACAAGATGGATTAAAAACGGAGAATAATTATTTTAAAATATGAAAAAATAGGATGAGAAAATCACGCAAAATAACACTTGAAGTGAGACAGGCAGTGAAACGGACCGCTTTTAACCCGGTGATGACGAATGCGGAACTTTGTTCGGTTTTTTTTAGAGGTATTTATATGGGGTGTGATTGTTTAAGATAAATAAGGGTGATATATTGATATATTGATAGTGTTTTTCTCTCTGTTCTCTTCAGAATGTAAGTGAGCCTGTTGTGTGTTCCGTCCTCCAGAGCGACAGGCGGCGCTCGAGCGCTCACACCAGCCGAAGGAAGGACCCCTGAAGGAGGAATGCGGAACTGATTCCGCCCATTAGCGCAAACACACACTCACTAAACAGTTTTCTTTGCAAAAGTGTGTTTGAGGCCTGAAACTGGGGAGTGTTTTCTCATGTAAGTGTTTGAACAGCAGCCAATAGCCGCGTTTTCACTGTCGGGCCAAAAGCGGGGCTAGTGTGTGCCAGGGCCAATCGCGTTTCCACTGTCACTTCCGGGGCCGATGTGGGTTCTGATCTCTGTATGAGGCAGAAATATTTATACGCGGTGCAAAAGATATGCACGCTAAATTTCCATAGTAAACATAGTAAATATGAACGCTTGAAGAAATTAGACAAATCATGAAGGCAATCACAATCATGTCTGTATTGTGTCTGTCAGTAGCCTACGTCTCGTCTCTTTATACCGGACTAACATTAAATAAAGCAACTTTTTTCCCGAGAGCTTCCTCTGTTTCTCTGACTGGGAATAACTATCCTACCGGGAGAGATGCTGAAGCTCATCAGGTCGTGTTTTTGTTGGCATATTTGTAGAAATGATCATTCTTTCTAACTGTAATGTAAATATGTCCTGTAACTTCTAAATAAACAGAAACAGCCTCGACTGAATAAGTAAGTGTGTCCTCTGTCTTTTGTGAAATAGACCTAACGATAAACCACTTTATTTCAGTGTGACTAATGTGCAATTTAGATACAATTAATTCATTATGATCAATGTATCACTTTTTATTGTAAACCAGTGGTAAAACATCAATGCTTGGGTTTTAAATCTTTAGGTAAACAACAAAAATGCCAGCAAACGGTCGCTTTTATCATATCACGCTAGTTTTCAGTGATTTCTTTCTGATAAAACCTCCATTAGTTGGGGAAGTTATGGGTGTGTGTGCCGTTGTTCTAGAGAGAGGTGTGTTACGGGTGTGTTTTAGTGAAGTTGTGTGGAGCTTCAGCACGACGGTGGAAATGCAGTGGTTTAGGGTTCAGTGCTCCAGTCTCGAGGCTATTAGCCCCGCCTGCCTGTTTACAGTCCGGCTAGCACTGGCCCGACGGTGGAAACGCAGTGGTTTAGGGTTCAGTGCTCCAGTCTCGAGGCTATTAGCCCCGCCCGCCAGTTTACAGCCCGGCTAGCACTGGCCCGACGGTGGAAACGCAGTGGTTTAGGGTTCAGTGCTCCAGTCTCGAGGCTATTAGCCCCGCCCGCCAGTTTACAGCCTGGCTAGCACTGGCCCGACGGTGGAAACGCAGTGGTTTAGGGTTCAGTGCTCCAGTCTCGAGGCTATTAGCCCCGCCGCCCGTTTACAGCCCGGCTAGCACTGGCCCGACGGTGGAAACGCAGTGGTTTAGGGTTCAGTGCTCCAGTCTCGAGGCTATTAGCCCCGCCCGCCCGTTTACAGCCCGGCTAGCACTGGCCCGATGGTGGAAACGCAGTGGTTTAGGGTTCAGTGCTCCAGTCTCGAGGCTATTAGCCCCGCCGCCCGTTTACAGCCCGGCTAGCACTGGCCCGACGGTGGAAACGCAGTGGTTTAGGGTTCAGTGCTCCAGTCTCGAGGCTATTAGCCCCGCCCGCCCGTTTACAGCCCGGCTAGCACTGGCCCGATGGTGGAAACGCAGTGGTTTAGGGTTCAGTGCTCCAGTCTCGAGGCTATTAGCCCCGCCGCCCGTTTACAGCCCGACTAGCACTGGCCCGACGGTGGAAACACGGCCACTGACGGCATCTGTGTGTGTGAGAGAGAGAGAGAGAGAGAGAGAGAGAGAGTGTGTGTGTGGGAGAGAGTGTGTGCTGTGTTGTGATGTGTTGTGACATATTGTGTTGTGTTGTGTTATACACAGAGCTGGAGGATATGAGCAGGCGTAATGGAAGCGAGCGAGTGTTTGGACGGTTCTCTGGTTCCAGAGGAAGATTCGCTCATTGAAGGTGTGAGTGACCCGGTTCTGCTGGTTCTGGTGCTCAGCGTGACCTTTCTGTTCGGCCTGGCGACGCTGCTCTGCAGGTGAGACAACACCTGACCCCTGACCCCACACCAGATCACTCATACTCACACACGATACAATCTTGTCTCTCAGGAACGAGCAGCAGCGGATCCACCCGGAGAACCAGGAGCATGTGCGTGTGGTGCGAGAACAGCTTCAGTCCGAGCAGGTGTGTGTGTGTGTGTAGGAACATTATCACCTGTGATTGTCATATCAGGGTTTGTTCTCAGCTGATCAGCAGTGTTGGGGAAAGTTACTTCGAAAAGTAATGTTAGAATATTGCATTCCTCCCTTAAAAAGTAACTACTCGTGTTACTTTTTTAGAAAGGTAGTGCGTTACAATATTGCGTCCGTCCCATAAAAAGTAACCAATTGCGTTGCTTAGTTACTTTTTTTTTTTAGAAAAGTAGTGTTACACTATTGCGTTCGTCCCATAAAAAGTAACTAATTGCGTTACTTTGTTACTTTTTAGAAAAGTAGTGCGTTACAATATTCCGTTTGTCCCATAAAAAGTAACCAATTGCGTTACTTAGTTACTTTTTTAGAAAAATTTTAGAAAAGATTTTCATCCAATTTTGAGTACAGAAGAGGCAGAGTAGGGTGGAGTACAGTAGAGTACAGAAGAGGTAGAGTATCGAAGAGGTAGAGTACAGTGGAGTACAGAAGAAGTAGAGTAGGGTGGAGTACAGTAGAGGCAGAGTACAGTAGAGTACAGTAGAGGTAGAGTAGGGTGGAGTAGAGTACAGTAGAGGTAGAGTACAGTAGAGGTAGAGTAGGGTGGAGTAGAGTACAGTAGAGGTAGAGTAGGGTGGAGTAGAGTACAGTAGAGGTAGAGTAGGGTGGAGTACAGTAGAGGTAGAGTACAGTAGATTACAGTAGAGGTAGAGTAGAGTACAGTAGAGTAGGGTGGAGTACAGCAGAGGTAGAGTAGGGTGGACTACAGTAGAGTACAGTAGAGTACAGTAGAGGTAGAGTAGGGTGGAGTACAGTAGAGTAGAGGTAGAGTACAGTAGAGGTAGAGTAGGGTGGAGTACAGTAGAGTAGAGGTAGAGTACAGTAGAGTACGGTGGAGTACAGTAGAGTAGAGGTAGAGTACAGTAGAGGTAGAGTAGGGTGGAGTACAGTAGAGGTAGAGTACAGTGGAGTACAGTAGAGGTAGAGTAGTGTACAGTAGAGTACAGTAGAGGTAGGGTGGAGTAGAGTACAGTAGAGGTAGAGTACAGTAGAGTAGGGTGGAGTAGAGTACAGTAGAGGTAGAGTAGGGTGGAGTACAGTAGAGGTAGAGTACAGTAGATTACAGTAGAGGTAGAGTAGAGTAGTGTACAGTAGAGTACAGTAGAGGTAGAGTAGGGTGGAGTACAGTAGAGTAGAGGTAGAGTACAGTAGAGGTAGAGTAGGGTGGAGTACAGCAGAGGTAGAGTAGGGTGGACTACAGTAGAGGTAGAGTAGGGTGGACTACAGTAGAGTACAGTAGAGTACAGTAGAGGTAGAGTAGGGTGGAGTACAGTAGAGGTAGAGTAGGGTGGAGTACAGCAGAGGTAGAGTAGGGTGGACTACAGTAGAGTACAGTAGAGTACAGTAGAGGTAGAGTAGGGTGGAGTACAGTAGAGTAGAGGTAGAGTACAGTAGAGGTAGAGTAGGGTGGAGTACAGTAGAGTAGAGGTAGAGTACAGTAGAGTACGGTGGAGTACAGTAGAGTAGAGGTAGAGTACAGTAGAGGTAGAGTAGGGTGGAGTACAGTAGAGGTAGAGTAGGGTGGAGTACAGCAGAGGTAGAGTAGGGTGGAGTACAGCAGAGGTAGAGTAGGGTGGACTACAGTAGAGTACAGTAGAGTACAGTAGAGGTAGAGTAGGGTGGAGTACAGTAGAGTAGAGGTAGAGTACAGTAGAGGTAGAGTAGGGTGGAGTACAGTAGAGTAGAGGTAGAGTACAGTAGAGTACGGTGGAGTACAGTAGAGTAGAGGTAGAGTACAGTAGAGGTAGAGTAGGGTGGAGTACAGTAGAGGTAGAGTACAGTGGAGTACAGTAGAGGTAGAGTAGTGTACAGTAGAGTACAGTAGAGGTAGGGTGGAGTAGAGTACAGTAGAGGTAGAGTACAGTAGAGTAGGGTGGAGTAGAGTACAGTAGAGGTAGAGTAGGGTGGAGTACAGTAGAGGTAGAGTACAGTAGATTACAGTAGAGGTAGAGTAGAGTAGTGTACAGTAGAGTACAGTAGAGGTAGAGTAGGGTGGAGTACAGTAGAGTAGAGGTAGAGTACAGTAGAGGTAGAGTAGGGTGGAGTACAGCAGAGGTAGAGTAGGGTGGACTACAGTAGAGGTAGAGTACAGTAGAGTACAGTAGGGTGGAGTACAGTGGAGTACAGTAGAGTACAGTAGAGGTAGAGTGCAGTAGAGGACAGTAGAGTACTGTAGAGTACAGTGGAGGGAGAGTACAGTAGAGGTAGAGTAGGGTGGAGTACAGTAGGCAAGATCAGAAGCAAGTACATTGGTCAATAAAGTGAGATTAAATGCACACAAATGTATGTTTTATTTAACATTTAGTTATTGGAGGTTTGCACAGTATTCTGATTCTGCATTTCACTGATTTTATTCATTTTGAGGAATATTGAATATTTGTTTGTGCAAGTGAGATGAGTAAATGCTCACATTTAGTCTAGATCTACAATAACCATCATGTTTACACACACACACACACACACACACCACCTCTGCATTTCGATTTGTCTCAACATGGGGACAAGAGAGCTGTCAGTCAATAAATAGTAAAGAATTTGAAAAAGTAACTCAGGTATTTTTATGTAAATTTTAAAAGTAATGTGTAACTTTACTAGTTACTTGAAAAAGTAATCTGATTACCTAACTCAAGTTACTTGTAATGAGTTTCCCCAACACTGGAGATCAGTGATGTCAGGATTTCTGTGAGGCTGTTCTGAACCGGGGTGTGTGTGTGTGTGTGTGTGTGTGTGTGTGTGTGTGTGTGTGTGTGTGCGCGTGTGCAGGGCTCGTCCTCGGAGACGAGGCATCAGTTCTACTCGGACATGTCGTGTCCCGTGTGTCTCCAGCAAGCGGTTCTGCCCGTCGAGACCAACTGTGGGCATCTTTTCTGCGGTGAGCACCAGTTTACACCAGTTTCTGTTTCAGTCCATCCATAATAACTATTCTCATAGTTTTTTTTTTTTTTTTATAGAAGCAGACTTAATATTTATCCATTTCTGGTCATAATTAGGAGATAATGAGCGTATGAGCCGCAGCTTATATTGATCACACAGTAAAAATGCACTTTATTCAACAGGAACAACAGCTCGTTCCACACGTCCTTACACTATTTCTACGTCATTACGCTATTTCTACGTCCTTACACTATTTCTACGTCATTACGCTGTTTCTACTGCGTCATTACGCTATTTCTACTACGTCATTACGCTATTTCTACTACGTCATGACGCTATTTCTACATTATTTCTATTAAGAAACGCTATTTCTACATCATTACGCTATTTCTACGTCATTACGCTATTTCTATTAAGTCATTACGCTATTTCTACGTCAATATGCTATTTCTACATCATGCTATTTCTACGTCATTACGCTATTTCTACATTATTATGCTATTTCTACGTCATTATGCTATTTTTACTACGTCATTACGCTATTTCTACGTCATTACGCTATTTCTACGTCATTACGCTATTTCTACGTTATTACGCTATTTCTACGTCATTATGCTATTTTTACTACGTCATTACGCTATTTCTACATTATTACGCTATTTCTACGTCATTATGCTATTTTTACTACGTCATTACGCTATTTCTACGTCATTATGCTATTTTTACTACGTCATTACGCTATTTCTACGTCAATATGCTATTTCTACATCATGCTATTTCTACGTCATTACGCTATTTCTACGTCATTATGCTATTTTTACTACGTCATTACGCTATTTCTACGTCATTACGCTATTTCTACGTCATTACGCTATTTCTACATTATTATGCTATTTCTACGTCATTATTCAATTCAATTCAATTCAAATTTATTTGTATAGCGCTTTTCACAATACATATTGTTTCAAAGCAGCTTTACAGAAAGTGCATTTCAGAAATGTACATAGAGAAATACAGTTAGTTAATCATGTATTGATTTAGGGCATAAACATCGCCAGCGTCGAGTCGTCTCTTCACAGGCGCCGAGTCGTCTCTTCACAGGCGTCGAGTCGTCTCTGCACGGGTGTTGGCGAATCCAGGGCCGTTTGAAGGAATTTGGGGGCCCCAAGCAAAATGGACATGGAGGCCCCCCCCCCCCCCCCCCAAAAAAAAACATAATATAATCTGTAACCATATTCCGTCCGTTCGGAAAAAAAAAGTTGCACTAACTGTTTGTTACAAGCAGCATTTGCCGTCAGGCAGGTAGCTAACATAAACATATTTTTTCTAGCCTACCTGCTGAAAAATTACACCATTTGTACAAGACAAGTGGAGCTATTTTATCCAGTGTAATTTATCACTTAGGCCTACCACTATCTTTAGGGGTGTAACAAAATTCACGGTTCGGTTCAATACGATACTCATGTGTTACGGTTAGGTATGTTTTCGATACAGCAAAAAGAAAGAAATGCCAATATCCTTGATTTATTTATTTGTCTTCTTTTTTTAATTAAAACTAGCATCATAAAATATGATTTCTTTTTACTTTGAGCAATTCTGGAGCTATAATTGACTCTTCTTAGGAGCATATAAAACAAAACAGCTCCTTGGAAAAAATTTAATGTAATTTTATTTATGTATTGTAGTAGTTATAAACAAATGTTTATTTTAGTTAAGATTAACATTTGCATTGTATTCATAATGTCAAAATAAAACCGACGTAATGTTACTTGAAGGCATTATAGCCTACTATTCCTGCCAAACTATGTGAATGTTTCTCACTAGATCTCGCAGCGATGTTATTACTTCAGTGGCGAATTCAAATGCTTTCTTTACTGGATCTCTTATTAGTAACAGTGTCTCATGATCACGATCGGCTCGCGCTGCACTGGTCCAAACTGATAAACAACGGTCCGTCAACCACACAATAATAGCGAGTAGCTCAGTTTCGTTCCGCTTACATTACATTTGCCATTTGATGTTGGGCAATGTTGTGGTCGCGCCGGCGTCTCTACATTATGAGCGCGCTTGCCACGCGCAACGCGCCTACATTTGAAATAACTAAATTTTGGTCGGCAGGAAAAATGATCCAACGAACCGATCGGTTTGAAAACGCGTACCGAACACCGAACCGAAAGCCTCGTACCGAACGGTTCAATACGAATACGTGTATCGTTACACCCCTACTTACCACTATCTTGTTTTTTCTTATCCTCCACTTCCTTTCTCTTCATTATTTTCTGGCTTCCTGAAGCATAATTCCGCTTCATGATGACTGCCGAGGAGTTTTTGTATTTTGCCGGCAGCAGAGATCACGTGATTGGCTAGCTGCTGTCAGCGACTACTGAGGGGGGCCCCCTTGAGGGGGATCCCGATAACAGTGTCATTGCACTTTACTGCATTGACTATCAAAGGGGCGCTCACACAGTTTGTCATTGCATTTTATTCTTAACCAGTCGTTGTCTTGGGGCCCCAGGCCAGCTCGGGGCCCCAAGCAATTGCTTGGTTTGCCTGCCTTGTCGCAACGGGCCTGGGCGAATCTGTAGTTTCCATGAGAGGCTGGATACAAACTGGAGCTGACGATCTGTATTTACCTCGGGACTAGCGTCCCGAGATAACAACAGAAAAGCATATGGGAAATAATTAGCGTAGCTGCTGTTCGCAATATTAATGCATTCAATCTGATTCAACTGTAGTATAAAATGTAAGTATTATGTGAATGCCTGGCTGAAGAGATGCGTCTTTAATCTAGTTTTAAACTGGGACAGCGAGTCTGAGCCTCGAACAATATCAGGAAGGCCATTCCACAGTTTAGGAGCTAAATGTGAAAAAGCTCTCCCTCCTTTAGTGGACTTAGATATCCTAGGAATGACCAGAAGCCTCGAATTTAGTGATCTTAAAGAGCGCGATGGATTGTAGGGCGATAGAAGTTCCGTTAAATAGACGGGAGCTAAACCATTTAGGGCTTTATAGGTCAGTAGCAATACTTTGTAATTGATACGGAACTTTATAGGTAACCAATGTAGAGACGACAGAATTGGTGTTATATGATCATATTTTCTTGATCTAGTAAGAACTCTAGCGGCGGCATTTTGGACTAACTGTAGCTTGTTTATTGAGGATGCAGGACAACCAGCTAATAAAGCATTACAGTAATCTAGTCTCGAGGTCATGAATGCATGAACTAACTTTTCTGCATCAGAAACAGATAGCATGTTACGTAGCTTAGCAATGTTTCTAAGGTGGAAAAAGGCTGTTCTTGTAACATATGAAATATGATTTTCAAAAGACAAGTTGCAATCGAGTATAACACCCAGGTCTTTTACTGTAGAGGATAAAGTAACAGGACACCCTTCTAAATTAAAGTTGTATTGTAAGAGGTTTTGTGGGCAGTTTTTTGGACTAATAAGTAATACCTCCGTTTTATCTGAATTTAATAGCAGAAAATTACACGTCATCCAGTATTTTATATCTTTAACACACTCTGTCAATTTAGATAATTTAGCGTTTTCATCTGGTCGTGATGAAATATATATTTGAGTGTCATCAGCATAACAGTGGAAATTAATTCCATGTTTTCTTATAATATTACCAAGTGGCAGCATATATATTGAGAATAGCAGAGGGCCTAACACAGATCCTTGCGGTACACCGTAGTTTACTGACGTTATCTTCGATTTTTCCCCATTTACGCAGACAAAATGGTAACGGTCTGATAAGTACGATCTAAACCAGTTTAATGCCTGTCCCTGAACACCAGTGTAGTTTTGTAGTCGGTCTAAGAGTATTGTGTGATCTATAGTATCGAACGCAGCACTAAGATCAAGTAAAACTAGTATTGAGATACAGCCTTGGTCAGAAGCTAAAAGTAAATCATTTGTGATTTTAACGAGCGCAGTTTCTGTGCTATGGTGCGGTCTGAATCCTGACTGAAACTTTTCATAGATATCATTTTCTTGCAAGAAAGAGCACAGTTGAGCGGACACAACTTTTTCTAGTATTTTAGACATAAATGGAAGATTTGAAATGGGTCTGTAATTTGCTAGGTTATTATGATCTAATTGTGGTTTCTTAATAAGAGGTTTTATAACCTCTTATTAATATTATTCTATTTTTACTACGTCATTACTCTTTCTACGTCATTACGTTATTTCTGTTACGTTTTTCTACGTCATTACACTATTTCTACATCATTACGCTATTTCTACATCATTACACTATTTCTACATCATTACGCTATTTCTACGTAATTAAGCTATTTCTACGTAATTACGCTATTTCTACATTATTACGCTATTTCTACGTCATTATGCTATTATTACTACGTCATTACGTTATTTCTATGTTACTTTTTCTACGTCATTACGCTATTTCTACGTCATTACACTATTTCTACGTCATTACACTATTTCTACATCATTACGCTATTTCTACATTATTACGCTATTTCTACGTCATTATGCTATTTCTACGTCATTGCGCTATTTCTACGTAATTACGCTATTTCTACATCATTACTCTATTTCTACATTATTACGCTATTTCTGCGTCATTATGCTATTTTTACTACGTCATTACGTTATTTCTATGTTACGTTTTTTCTACGTCATTACGCTATTTCTACGTCATTACGCTATTTCTACATTATTACGCTATTTCCACGTAATTACACTATTTCTACGTCATTACGTTATTTCTATGTTACGTTTTTTCTACGTCATTACGCTATTTCTACATCATTACTCTATTTCTACATTATTACGCTATTTCCACGTAATTACGCTATTTCTACATCATTACTCTATTTCCACGTAATTACGCTATTTCTACGTCATTACGCTATTTCTACGTCATTACGCTATTTCTACGTCATTACACTATTTCTACATTATTACGCTATTTCCACGTAATTACACTATTTCTACATCATTACTCTATTTCTACATTATTACGCTATTTCCACGTAATTACGCTATTTCTACGTCATTGCGCTATTTCTACGTCATTATGCTATTTTTACTACGTCATTACGTTATTTCTATGTTACGTTTTTTCTAAGTCATTACGCTATTTCTACATTACGCTATTTCTAAGTCATTGCACTATTTCTACGTCATTACGTTATTTCTACATTAAATGTTTTCTACGTCATTACGCTATTTCTACGTCATTACACTATTTCTACATTATTACGCTATTTCCACGTAATTACACTATTTCTACATCATTACTCTATTTCTACATCATTACTCTATTTCCACGTAATTACGCTATTTCTACGTCATTGCGCTATTTCTACGTCATTATGCTATTTTTACTACGTCATTACGTTATTTCTATGTTACGTTTTTTCTAAGTCATTACGCTATTTCTACATTACGCTATTTCTAAGTCATTGCACTATTTCTACGTCATTACGTTATTTCTACATTAAATGTTTTCTACGTCATTACGCTATTTCTACCAAGTCATTACGGATTTTCAATCTGATCAAGTGTTTACATGTTCTCTCGATCGGATTAGAAAAGGAATAAACCACTCCTTTCAATCCGAATGAAGTC
This sequence comes from Rutilus rutilus, assembly GCA_021464565.1. Classification (NCBI taxonomy): domain Eukaryota; kingdom Metazoa; phylum Chordata; class Actinopteri; order Cypriniformes; family Leuciscidae; genus Rutilus; species Rutilus rutilus. The sequence continues at coordinate 48,627,451 of JAJAQA010000007.1, forward strand.
TCTTTGGGATCGAGCTCAATCGGATCGATTAAGGCGTTTGACATGAAGGCTTTTCAGTGCGATTGAACCGTCAGTCCCATCACTAATGGATTATTTGGTTGCATGTAAGCGCAGGTGAGCCGATCGAGCTGCTGAAACGTGTGTGTGTGTGTGTGTGTGTGTGTGTCTTCCGCAGGTCCGTGTATCGTGGCGTACTGGCGTTACGGAGCGTGGCTCGGCGCCATCAACTGCCCCATCTGCAGGCAAATGGTGAATGATGTGGATTTATGATTTGTATGATGTGTTTGTCTCAGTTCTGCGCTCGCATCAGTAGCTTAAAGCATCATAATCAGGGTTTGAAATTAACTTTTTCACTCACCAGCCAATTTGGCTACAAAATGTTTAAGTTACCGGCCATTCAGAACTTCTACTAGCCAAAAAGAAGAAAAAGAGAAAAGAAATAAACCAGATTAACTACATCACAGCTTATATTATAAATTTGGATTTCAAACATTAATTTCTTATTCAAATAAAATCCTGTCATCCAGCATCTCCTTCCTCTTTCATCCTCATCCTCATCCTCATCACCAAAACTGTGTTTTATGTGGACAGATCAATACAGTACAAAGAACATCTAAAAAATGTAGGATGTTTGAAAATAATAATGTCTTTTCTGTTCACCAAATGCTTTTTAATCATCGCTATTGCTTCAGTGCACATGGACAAGCACACCGTTATCTGTTGTGTAGTGACGTGTGTGTTCAAGTAAGCAGATATGAGCAGATTCTGTGCAGTACGCTGTGTTTAATATATCATGATGGCTCACGAGTATTAGCGCTAAATCTGTGCAGACCTGGCGGTGTTAGTTTCAGACCCTGGTCACTGATCTATATAGAATGACTGGATAGCTCATGACGTCATGAACAGTGAAGCCACCGCGCCGCCATATTGGTATTCCCTAGTGAGCTCATGCGTTCTATTGAATCAATAGGAAATTGAATGATTTGACTGAAAAAACATTGCCTAACAAGACACCGTTTTAAAATCTAAAGTCTCCCTGCACATTTTTACAACGCAAACACCCTTAGCTTTTAAATGGGTATTTGTTTAAAGTCGAAAATTTTTCCTGCTTATTAAAAAACGGCAATTTCTTTGCAAAAGGAATTAAAAGCTGTACGAGAACACTAGTCGGCCTTCACTGAAAAGCTATCTTCACAGGTAAGAAAAACAGTTTGATACTATTAATTAAATAGTGAATGCTAAAGACCTATATTTTTTTGAATTGGTGAATATTCATGTGAATATTGTTTCGTAGCCACGTCCGAATTAATAATACCTCAGCACAATACTAATTTGTTCCCTCGTTTTATTATATTGTGGCCACGTTGTAATTCGTTAAATCAAAATGAGGGAGGGAATTAGTTAAACGTGTCCACGATTTATTAAAACGAGGGAACAAGTCGTCGTAACAACGAATTATTTAGATCAGTGGACAGAGCGCATACAAGCAGAAAGAGCCCCGGCCGCGCGCGCGCACTCTCAGCGCCTTCAAACAACCCGAGCGCTGTATTGCTCTCTCTCCCTCGCGCATATCAACATCAATTCACACAATATTAAAAGGTCGGAAGGCCGATTGTGTTTTATAGATTAGTAGTTTGTTCATATAAAGTGTTTGATTAGCAAGTTACATGTTCAGGAAATGCTTAATACAAATTGTATCGGGTTATTGTTGTAACAGTAAACGGACTCTGCACGAAGCTCTTTTGAAGCTGTCAAATGGTGTCGCTATTGGACACTTAATTGTGATTATTGCTGCTCTGAGGTTTCTTATAGGATACTGTTGACTGTTTTATCGTTGATTTTTGAAGAAGCAGCAGCTCTTGCCTCGGAGAAAACAACATGGGCATAGCGACAATTTTGCATATAAATTACTACTTATAGGGCTTGAATTACTACCTGTGGGCAGTTGTTCTACATCCCTTTGTGAACGTCGTCTTACACTTGTATGCTGCACATTGGGTCATCTTAAAAGTGCCGTCGGAGCTACCAATCTCTGTATAACAGGCATTGGAGCCCTCTGCTGGTAGGGAATCGTAAGATGGCCGCTCGAACACTTCCGGTGGCTTCACGGCCTAGTGGCAGTTTAGAACGAAATGAGCTATCCAGTCATTATATAGATCAGTGACCCTGGTCATAATCCTGTCTGGAAACCTGTATGAGGCAGATGTGTGTTGACCCTTGACCTTTATCGGTGTGTCAGGTGACCCTGCTGTTCCCGCTCTTCCACGACACCGGTCCCAGCGCTGCGACTGCAGACGGACAAGTGGAACCGGTTCTGATCCTCACCGACATCAACGATTACAACCGCAGGTTCTCCGGGCAGCCGCGCTCCGTGAGTCTGATCATCTTCCTCATCTTCCTCATCTGATCCGTCTCTGCCAGCAGAGATCTTAATCATGACATTAAAACTCAAAATTATGACATACTTAATTAAAATTACGAGAGTCAATTTGTATATTATGACCTAAAAAGTTATAATTATGAGATAAAAAGTTGAAACTGTGACACACAAATAACAAATAACTTTTTATCTCAATTCTGACTATTTAATCTCATTATTGACAAAGTTTGTTAATTATGACTTGGTATGTCATAAATTTGACTTTAAGCACGGTTTACCAAAGCATGGTTTACCCTCATCCTTCCCTCGGGTCATTTTGACCCGAAAATATATCTTTTTTTAAATGTTAAAATTTGAGTGTTCATCAGAGGGTCCAAGACTCCAGGACTTTTGTCGCACTTGAACCATGAATACACACAAAAAATCTAATGGATTCAAGGAGTTTTGTGGTTGAAATTTAAAAAAAGTAACAAATCAATTTGATGCCCTTGGGAATGAAGGGAATGTGAGGAATGCTTCAGGTCACATAAAAACACCTACAAGTGCTCAAAATTCAAACTAAAAATGCTGAAACTTTACCATAAAATTATTTTATAATGTCTACATGTGTATCTGATGCACACTGAAGAGAACTGGCTTTAGGACCCAGAGGAACAGCTCATTTGCTCCATATAGAGCTATAAGGCCATCTAGAGTCATGACATATCATCTTATATTATTATATTTCCACAAGAGATCGGCAAAGACTCCCAGTGTAAGATATTTAGAGCTGAATTAAAAGGTTTATACGTGAAATTATGAGTTATTTTGAAAGTTGAAAGAATGTGAGGAATGTGCTTAAATTACTATTTATTTATTATTTATTGATCAAATCTAGTCATTTAAAGGTAAATAAAAAATGACAAAAAATCTCCAAAAAATTGCATTAAAAAATAGATTTTTTTTGGCAAAATGAAATAAAATAAGCTTTCTGGACAAAAAAAAAATTAAGTATAATTTTAGGTCTTCGGGTCATTTTGACCCTCGAGGGAAAGAAGAGTTACAAAGTGCGGTGGAACTGGGCTTCCATTTGTAAGAGATGAATTGGGTTTATTTTACGAACACAGGCCAACAACATTCCCTGCCGTCACAATCAGTCGATGTCTAGGAAGATCAGTTTGAGTAATAGCACAACCATCCTGGATCTTGTCAAGGCCTCGAGACACTGCAGGCGAAATCACTGACGTCATCCATCAAAATCAGGCCGAACGAAGTTCGAAACCCATCGTCGTCAGAACAGTTCTCTCGGCTGGTACAACCCTCTGAACTCCCATTGGTCCGTGGTGATGATGTAATGGGTGGGTGTGGCTCTGAAGCTCCGCCTTCTTTGAGGTGTACATCTTCAGCTGATTTATTTATTGTCCTTTATTTAACCAGGTAAAAAAAAAAACTAAAAATCTCTTTTTCAGAAGTGACAATGACACAGTTATAAAACACCACAATATCTTTACACATTTAAAAACAAATGCAGTTTGATTCTCTTGATATTTAATAGATAGAGGTTCATCAAATATAAAACCAGGATATCTGTATTGTGTCACAGCTTCTATTCCCTGTTAGGTGCTAACCACTGAGAGATTTGCTGCTGGTTTCTGTGATCGTGGAGATAACATGACTTTAGTCTTATTAGCTTATATAGCAAAGCACATGGAAAGAGACGGCAGTAAAGACACAACTGTGTCGTCAGCATAACAAATGAAAACGTACATTTCTAATGTTAAAATCAAGATGATTAATATAGATAATAAAAAGTAAAGGCCCCAAAACCGAGCCCTGAGGAACACCCCTCATAATCTGTGACGGTGCAGAGTGACCTCGCATTCACACACGTCGTGTTCGTGTCCACTGAAGAATCCTCTAGATAAACCAGGAGATAGTGTGATTGACAGGAGATAGTGTGATTGACAGGAGATAGTGTGATTGACAGGAGATAGTGTGATTGACATTCCTATTGATTTGAGTCTAGATTTCAATGTACTGAATTCAACAGAATCAAAAGCCTTAGTTCAATAAAAGGTGCTGAAAATGTTTTTCTTTTGTCAGACGCGAGTAAAAACACAGAGCATATAGTAGAAACTGAAAGACTCTGACACTGTTTTTCATGTTTAATACTGTGAAGCTGCTGCTTTGAAGTAATCTACCGTATAAAGTGCTTTAAATAAACGTGACTGATCGCAGAGTTGCTGATCCACTTCTCTGATCAGATGCTTTCTCAACGGCTGCTTTCATATTTCAGTCAGGATGTTCGCTAACAGTATAAAGGGGAGAACGCTGTGAGTGCTGTGAGTGTATCGGGTCATGTGGTCTCAGGGGGCGGGGCATTCTCATTCTAGAGCGCGTTTGATTGGACGTCAGTGTGAGTACGGCCGAATGACTGCATGTTTGCATTGGCTCAGTGTCCCAGATGTAAAGTGTGTGTGTGTGTGTGTGCAGCTGCTGGACCGGCTCCGGGACGTCCCCACGCTGCTCCGGCACGCCTTCAGAGAGGTGTTCTCCGTGGGAGGCCTGTTCTGGATGTTCCGGCTGCGGATCCTGCTGGTTCTGCTGGGAGCGCTGGTGTATCTGGCGTCTCCGCTCGACTTCATCCCCGAGGGGGTCGTGGGTCTGCTGGGCTTCCTCGACGACTTCTTCGTCATCCTCCTGCTCTTCATCTACATCTCCATCATGTACCGCGAGGTGGTGACCCAGAGACTGGCCGGATGAGGCCCGGCGACCCGCTTCGGTTCTGGCGACCCGCTTCACTGAGCAACATCTCCAAAGATCCAGACCTTTACTTCATAAGAACACGTTCGATTAAAGCTCATACATCTCTGTTCTCAGCACAACCCAAAGTCGGACTCGTCGAGCAGACGCCTCAGTGGTTTGTGGGTGCACATCATTATTGTGTTTATAATAATAGCTTTTGTTCTGTGGATTTCCAGTTTGTCTTCACTGGGTTTATGAGCAACATCTCCTGGAGATCCAGACTTTACTTCAGAAGAACACGCTCTTAAAGCTCATGAACCTGCTGTTCTCTCACAACACTGCGGATGTTCAACATGACAGAGCTGAAGGACAAACACACAGCAGAGTTTCAGCCTGTCAATCAAACTGAGCCGACGTTTGCATTAAAGAAACAGATTCTGACAAATGCAATCTTGAATTACTTGATGATCCTTTGAAGTGTTACAAACTACTGCATTAGAAAGAGAAATTTACAATAAAACGCCTTCATTCGTCATCCTCAGATAAGTCAGCAGGATATCTCGTTGTTGTTGTTGTTGTTGTTTGGCTTTTATTGCATTGGA
>JAJAQA010000007.1:48638156-48675656 GCA_021464565.1 Rutilus rutilus
TGACTACTTCATGCGTTGTGGTCGTGTCTAGGCGCAGGTCCACCACCTGATCTGGATACGGCCCGGATCCGGCTGACTACTTCATGCGTTGTGGTCGTGTCTAGGCGCAGGTCCTCCATCTGATCTGGATACGGCCCGGATCCGGCTGACTACTTCATGCGTTGTGGTCGTGTCTAGGCGCAGGTCCTCCATCTGATCTGGATACGGCCCGGATCCGGCTGACTACTTCATGCGTTGTGGTCGTGTCTAGGCGCAGGTCCTCCATCTGATCTGGATACGGCCCGGATCCGGCTGACTACGTCATGCGTTGTGGTCGTGTCTAGGCGCAGGTCCTCCATCTGATCTGGATACTGCCCGGATCCGGCTGACTACATCATGCGTTGTGGTCGTGTCTAGAAGTAGGTCCTTCATCTGATCTGGATACGGCTCGGATCCGACTGACTACATCATGCGTTGTGGTCGTGTCTAGGCGCAGGTCCTCCATCTGATCTGGATACGGCCCGGATCCGGCTGACTACATCATGCGTTGTGGTCGTGTCTAGGCGCAGGTCCTCCATCTGATCTGGATACGGCCCGGATCCGGCTGACTACGTCATGCGTTGTGGTCGTGTCTAGGCGCAGGTCCTCCATCTGATCTGGATACGGCCCGGATCCGGCTGACTACATCATGCGTTGTGGTCGTGTCTAGGCGCAGGTCCTCCATCTGATCTGGATACTGCTCGGATCAGGCTGACTACATCATGCGTTGTGGTCGTGTCTAGAAGTAGGTCCTTCATCTGATCTGGATACGGCTCGGATCCGACTGACTACATCATGCGTTGTGGTCGTGTCTAGGCGCAGGTCCTCCATCTGATCTGGATACGGCCCGGATCCGGCTGACTACATCATGCGTTGTGGTCGTGTCTAGGCGCAGGTCCTCCATCTGATCTGGATACTGCTCGGATCCGGCTGACTACATCATGCGTTGTGGTCGTGTCTAGGCGCAGGTCCTCCATCTGATCTGGATACTGCTCGGATCAGGCTGACTACATCATGCGTTGTGGTCGTGTCTAGGCGCAGGTCCTCCATCTGATCTGGATACTGCTCGGATCCGGCTGACTACATCATGCGTTGTGGTCGTGTCTAGGCGCAGGTCCTCCATCTGATCTGGATACTGCTCGGATCCGGCTGACTACATCATGCGTTGTGGTCGTGTCTAGGCGCAGGTCCTCCATCTGATCTGGATACTGCTCGGATCCGGCTGACTACATCATGTGTTGTGGTCGTGTCTAGGCGCAGGTCCTCCATCTGATCTGGATACTGCTCGGATCCGGCTGACTACATCATGCGTTGTGGTCGTGTCTAGGCGCAGGTCCTCCATCTGATCTGGATACGGCCCGGATCCGGCTGACTACATCATGCGTTGTGGTCGTGTCTAGGCGCAGGTCCTCCATCTGATCTGGATACTGCTCGGATCCGGCTGACTACATCATGCGTTGTGGTCGTGTCTAGGCGCAGGTCCTCCATCTGATCTGGATACGGCCCGGATCCGGCTGACTACATCATGCGTTGTGGTCGTGTCTAGGCGCAGGTCCTCCATCTGATCTGGATACTGCTCGGATCCGGCTGACTACATCATGCGTTGTGGTTGTGTCTAGGCGCAGGTCCTCCATCTGATCTGGATACTGCTCGGATCCGGCTGACTACATCATGCGTTGTGGTTGTGTCTAGGCGCAGGTCCTCCATCTGATCTGGATACTGCTCGGATCCGGCTGACTACATCATGCGTTGTGGTCGTGTCTAGGCGCAGGTCCTCCATCTGATCTGGATACGGCCCGGATCCGGCTGACTACATCATGCGTTGTGGTCGTGTCTAGGCGCAGGTCCTCCATCTGATCTGGATACTGCTCGGATCCGGCTGACTACATCATGCGTTGTGGTCGTGTCTAGGTGCAGGTCCTCCATCTGATCTGGATACGGCCCGGATCCGGCTGACTACATCATGCGTTGTGGTCGTGTCTAGGTGCAGATCCTCCATCTGATCTGGATACTGCTCGGATCCGGCTGACTACATCATGCGTTGTGGTCGTGTCTAGGTGCAGGTCCTCCATCTGATCTGGATACGGCCCGGATCCGGCTGACTACATCATGCGTTGTGGTCGTGTCTAGGTGCAGATCCTCCATCTGATCTGGATACTGCTCGGATCCGGCTGACTACATCATGCGCTGTGGTCGTGTCTAGGTGCAGGTCCTCCATCTGATCTGGATACGGCCCGGATCCGGCTGACTACATCATGCGTTGTGGTCGTGTCTAGGTGCAGGTCCTCCATCTGATCTGGATACGGCCCGGATCCGGCTGACTACATCATGCGTTGTGGTCGTGTCTAGGCGCAGATCCTCCATCTGATCTGGATACGCCCCGGATCCGGCTGACTACATCATGCGTTGTGGTCGTGTCTAGGTGCAGGTCCTCCATCTGATCTGGATACGGCCCGGATCCGGCTGACTACATCATGCGTTGTGGTCGTGTCTAGGCGCAGATCCTCCATCTGATCTGGATACGGCCCGGATCCGGCTGACTACATCATGCGTTGTGGTCGTGTCTAGGCGCAGGTCCTCCATCTGATCTGGATATGGCCCGGATCCGGCTGACTACATCATGCGTTGTGGTCGTGTCTAGGTGCAGGTCCTCCATTTGATCTGGATACGGCACGGATCCGGCTGACTACATCATGCGTTGTGGTCGTGTCCAGGCGCAGGTTCTCCATCTGATCTGGATACGGCACGGATCCGGCTGACTACATCATGTGTTGTGGTCGTGTCTAGGTGCAGGTCCTCCATCTGATCTGGATACGCCCCGGATCCGGCTGACTACATCATGCGTTGTGGTCGTGTCTAGGTGCAGGTCCTCCATCTGATCTGGATACGGCCCGGATCCGGCTGACTACATCATGCGTTGTGGTCGTGTCTAGGTGCAGGTCCTCCATCTGATCTGGATACGGTCCGGATCCGGCTGACTACATCATGCGTTGTGGTCGTGTCTAGGTGCAGGTCCTCCATCTGATCTGGATACGGCCCGGATCCGGCTGACTACATCATGCGTTGTGGTCGTGTCTAGGTGCAGGTCCTCCATCTGATCTGGATACGGCCCGGATCCGGCTGACTACATCATGCGTTGTGGTCGTGTCTAGAAGTAGGTCCTCCACCTGATCTGGATACGGCCCGGATCCGGCTGACTACATCATGCGTTGTGGTCGTGTCTAGGCGCAGGTCCTCCATCTGATCTGGATACGCCCCGGATCCGGCTGACTACATCATGCGTTGTGGTCGTGTCTAGGCGCAGGTCCTCCATCTGATCTGGATACGGCCCGGATCCGGCTGACTACATCATGCGTTGTGGTCGTGTCTAGGTGCAGGTCCTCCATTTGATCTGGATACGGCACGGATCCGGCTGACTACATCATGCGTTGTGGTCGTGTCTAGGCGCAGGTCCTCCATCTGATCTGGATACGGCTCGGATCCGGCTGACTACATCATGCGTTGTGGTCGTGTCTAGGTGCAGGTCCTCCATCTGATCTGGATACGGCACGGATCCGGCTGACTACATCATGCGTTGTGGTCGTGTCTAGGTGCAGGTCCTCCATCTGATCTGGATACGGCACGGATCCGGCTGACTACATCATGCGTTGTGGTCGTGTCTAGGTGCAGGTCCTCCATCTGATTTGGAAACAATCATTGATTCTGTTATTTTCCTTTAGTTTATCTAGTTTATCACTGTAAAGCTGCTTTGAAACGATCTGTACTGTATAAAGTGATGTAGAAATAAAGCTTAATTAACTTAATTAACAAGCACTAATGAGAAGAATGATGACTGTATGATCAGGTGAGTGAGTCCTGAGACTTTGACACTGGTTTGCTTCTCCATACTAATCATTTATCCTGTTCTGCCGTGCGACTCCATTCAACACGGACATCCGACTTCACTTTATTCTGCTTTACAGGAAAAATGAGCCACAGCCAAAAGCATTGACGCAAAGTGTAGGGCAGATCTGTGTGTGTGTGTGTGTGTGTGTGTGTGTTTGTGAGTGTGTGTGTGTGTGTGTGTGTTCATCGCTCCGGATGCTCAGGGTCAGTAAATGGAGACATGGAGTTTGTGTCCCACCCAAAGAGAGCTGCTGTTTCTCATGCCCTGCTCTCGCCTGGCACATGATTATGGGTAGGGCTCTGTAGCTGTGTGTGTGTGTGTGTGTGTGTGTGTGTGTGTGTGTGTGTGTGTGTGTGTGTGTGTGTGTGTGTGTGTGTGTGTGTGTGTGTGTGTGAGAGTGTGTGTGTGTGTCTCGTGCAGCCCAACCCATACACGACTGATCCTGCCATACAAACTCAGACACCCCGTTACGCCCGGGTTTTGTTTAAAGTCACAGAATCGGATCGTCTGCCAGGGAACTAAACCATTTAAACGGTCATGAATATCCTTTTTTTTTAAATAGGTCATTTCTGAGGAAAAATCTTATGTCCATATGTCCTTTCGATAGATCTTTCTGTCAGACAGACAGACAGATAGACAGACAGACAGACAGATACATAGATGGATGGATATATAGATGGATGGATAGATGGATGGATGGATAGATAGATAGATAGATAGATAGATAGATAGATAGATAGATAGATAGATAGATAGATAGATAGATAGATAGATAGATAGATAGATAGATAGATAGATTAGTGTGTTGTGGCCACAGGAAATGAATCTGTGCTGAGAGCTTTGAGTTTCCCGGGTTCATGGTCACATGTTCTTCCTCAGTGTTTCCGTCTTGTTTTCCAGCACAAATATGTTAACATTCTTAAAGTAAGATACATTTAGAGAGAGAGAGAGAGAGAGAGAGTGTGTGTGTGTGTATGTGTGTGTGTGTGTGTGTGTGTGTGTTCATCACCAGGGCTCTGACGGCAGCAGTGGCAGCAGTGAGCTCTCTGATTGGCTGAGAGTGTCAGCGAGTGGGAGACTGACTCATCATAGGTGGGCTGAACAAACGCTGACGAGAGAGAGAGAGAGAGAGAGAGTCATGTTCACAGTGAGGTTCGACTCTTGTTTTATCTGAGATCACAGCTGACATTTAGATCCTTCTCTCCTGAGTTCTGGACACGCTGACGAAACCTTCATATAAGCCAGAGGTGCCTAAAAACAAGTGTGTGTGTGTGTGTGTGTGAACATCTCAGTTCTGTCCTCATTTACTTCTGTCTTTCCTCAGCACAGAATCAGATGTTCAGCAGAATGTTCACGCTGCTCTTTCCCATACAGTGAAGACAAAAAACACTCTTTATCATCAACGCAATTCATCTGTGTTTCAGTTTTGAGACTAGATACATTTTACTTGTGACACTTTAAGAAGTGGGGTCAGCGAGCCGGCATTCGAGTGAGGCTACGATTGTCCCCGCACAGACCTGCTGTTCCCAGCGTCTTTCTAGCTAACACCCGCTGTCTCGTTAACAAGATAGACGACGTGACATTGCGGGTTACCAACAACCGCCTGGACATCTGCATCGCGGTGTTTACGGAGACCCGGTTGCATGAAAACATCCGTCGAGCTAGCCGTCGCTCCCTTTTCCGCGCAGACCGCACAGCTAACTCCGGTACGGCAAGAGCAGGAGGTGTGTGTGCGTTTACGGCTTGTTTTCCGGATTTGGAATTTTTTACGTTTTACCTGCCCAGGGAATCCTCACCTGTCTTCATCACTGCTGTTTACGTCCACCCCAAGCTAATGTTAAGCTAGCCATGGCAAAGCGACATGGTGCTGTCTGTAAGCAGCAAAACACCCAGAGAGCTTTTTTATTGTGGCAGGTGATTTTAATCACTCATGTCTAAAAGGCTGTTCTGCAGTCCTGTCTTACATCAGTTTCTGCACAGACATTGTAACCTTGAAAAAACAAATCAAGGTGTACCCCAAGTTTAATAACAGAGTGCGGGATCTGCTCAGAGACATGGCACTGAGATCACGAGACAGGGAGCTGACCTGGAGCCTGAACACTGACCTGAACACTGACCTGGAGCCTGAACACTGACCTGGAGCCTGAACACTGACCTGAACACTGACCTGGAGCCTGAACACTGACCTGGAGCCTGAACACTGACCTGGAGCCTGAACACTGACCTGGAGCCTGAACACTGACCTGGAGCCTGAACACTGACCTGAACACTGACCTGGAGCCTGAACACTGACCTGGAGCCTGAACACTGACCTGGAGCCTGAACACTGACCTGGAGCCTGAACACTGACCTGGAGCCTGAACACTGACCTGAACACTGACCTGAACACTGACCTGGAGCCTGACCTGAACACTGACCTGGAGCCTGAACACTGACCTGAACACTGACCTGAACACTGACCTGGAGCCTGAACACTGACCTGAACACTGACCTGAACACTGACCTGGAGCCTGAACACTGACCTGAACACTGACCTGGAGCCTGACCTGGAGCCTGAACACTGACCTGGAGCCTGACCTGGAGCCTGAACACTGACCTGGAGCCTGAACACTGACCTGAACACTGACCTGAACACTGACCTGGAGCCTGAACACTGACCTGAACACTGACCTGGAGCCTGAACACTGACCTGGAGCCTGAACACTGACCTGGAGCCTGAACACTGACCTGAACACTGACCTGAACACTGACCTGAACACTGACCTGGAGCCTGAACACTGACCTGAACACTGACCTGAACACTGACCTGAACACTGACCTGAACACTGACCTGGAGCCTGAACACTGACCTGAACACTGACCTGGAGCCTGAACACTGACCTGAACACTGACCTGGAGCCTGACCTGGAGCCTGAACACTGACCTGGAGCCTGACCTGGAGCCTGAACACTGACCTGGAGCCTGAACACTGACCTGAACACTGACCTGAACACTGACCTGGAGCCTGAACACTGACCTGAACACTGACCTGGAGCCTGAACACTGACCTGGAGCCTGAACACTGACCTGAACACTGACCTGAACACTGACCTGGAGCCTGAACACTGACCTGAACACTGACCTGGAGCCTGAACACTGACCTGAACACTGACCTGGAGCCTGACCTGGAGCCTGAACATTGACCTGGAGCCTGACCTGGAGCCTGAACACTGACCTGGAGCCTGAACACTGACCTGAACACTGACCTGGAGCCTGAACACTGACCTGAACACTGACCTGGAGCCTGAACACTGACCTGAACACTGACCTGGAGCCTGACCTGGAGCCTGAACACTGACCTGGAGCCTGACCTGGAGCCTGAACACTGACCTGAACACTGACCTGGAGCCTGAACACTGACCTGAACACTGACCTGGAGCCTGAACACTGACCTGAACACTGACCTGGAGCCTGAACACTGACCTGGAGCCTGAACACTGACCTGAACACTGACCTGGAGCCTGAACACTGACCTGGAGCCTGAACACTGACCTGGAGCCTGAACACCACCGTTAGAAGAGCCCAGCAGAGACTGTTCTTCCTGAGGACCCTGAGACGCAACAGGTTAGGGTTAGGAGACTGCTGATCAACTTCTCCCGCTGCACAATAGAAAGTATTTTAACATACTGTTGTACTGTGTGGTATTCCTGCTACAGGTTGTATAGACCAGCATTTCCCAACCGGGGTGCCTTCTGGCGAGAGCAGGGGTGCCGTGTAAAAACTCCATCAAACATTTAAAAATTGCTAAAATGTGTAAAAAAAAAAATTTTTACCATCAATCTCGGATCATCAGAAGTCTCTAATAACAACAAATAATGCGCACAAATTTATAATAAAAATGCAAATCATAAGTTTTCGCCATTGAATTGCGGAGGTTGCGCTTGCACATGATTTTATTCCTGTGCCTCATTCCCAGTGCGTCCACATAAAGCTGCCCAGTTTTCATTGTTGCGCTTACGGTCAAATACACACGAAAACATTGTCACAACATCCATCTTGCCGCGTATTCACATAAACACATCGGTTATGTCCGTGCTGCTGTCAACGGTAACGCGCGAGATTAATGTTTTTCAGTTTAACGAGTTAAAAATATTTTACGCAATTAAAGCAGCATCCGTTTTTTTTTCTGTCATCCTTTGGCTAGCGTTACATTATATAATCACATTCTTCTTCATGCAAATGCTTTTAAACCATGCAAGCGAGAAAATACAAAAGAGAATGCGCTGTCTGTGATGCTGACACACACGACACACACGACGCACAGAACGATGCGCGCCAGAATCGACTTCTCTTTCGCTTTGAGTATCCTCATGAGAGCAGTCTTAAATTAGTTAAATAAAGTCTTAAATGAACGTTAAGAGTTGTGAGAAAATGGGACGCGTGTGGGATCCACATGTGACATCAGAATCAAATAACACTTCATTCATAAAAAGATGCCATTAAACAATTATTTGAAATATACTGTCTTTATGTTGTTTCTACATTCATTTGGAGATTAACTGTGAAATTATTACATAAAATATATTAAAAACAAGCTATCTTGTGCAATTATAACAAAATTATCCCAATATAAAAACACAAATACACTGAGTGAGCAAACATTTAGGTGAGATTTGCAATGGTAATTGAGCAATGTTTATATATGAATAAAAGCCTTAATTAAATATGTCATCATGTAAAGTGATCTCTTCAGAAGAAATGAATGATTTCCTAGACTTGATGGACAAAAAAATTTGATAATATTAAAAATATCTATATGACAGTAGGCCTATACGGCAGTTCTTCCCTGTGGTATTGAAAATTGATACATTTCAAGGTATAGTATCAAAGTAGTATCGTGACAACACTAGTGTAGGGTGCCACACATTTTTTACAATTTTCAAAGGGTGCCTTGACTGAAAAAAGGTTGGGAAACACTGGGATAGACGGCTGAAGGGATTGTCGGCTCCCCCCTTCCAAACCTGTGTGACATCCAAAAACAAAACCCCTCACACCCCGAAACCCCTTTATCAGCTCGGGCAGACTGAGAACCCCAGGAGCAGTTTCTTCCCCAGAGAAGAAGTCATACCTTCAACAATACCATTAACATTTAGTTTACCTATACACACACACACACACACACACACGCATACAACACACATAACATACACGCAGATAAAGCTGTAACACCTGGGCTTAATGCAATAATGGACTATGTGAAATGGCTTTTTGTGTTTTATTTGTTGTATATTTTTAGAGTATTTATTTAAATTAAGGGTTAAATGTATTTTAATGTGAAATGCTAAATAATTTTTATTTTCTATTTTAATGCTGCAGATCGGATTGCTCCAATAAAATGTCGTTGTATAAACATATGCAATAACAATAAAGATCAAATATAATCTAATAAGATCTTAAACATTAGTTAATACACTAGTTAACATGAACATTCCCAGACAGCAACAGATCCGGCCCACATCTGGTACACGTGGATTTCATCTGGGCCGACACTATGTTGCTGTCTGGGTTCCCGTCCTACTTTAAGAGTCTTTAATCTTAATGTCTGAATGTCATTGCATTAGATAATCAAGTCAATGTCGTTTATTGTAAAGAAAAATGAGTTGGGGTTTGAGTTGGGGTTTAAAAGACACGTAATATTCAGTAATATTATTGATTATCAGATAAGAACAAAACTTGAGCTGAATAATGACACCTTCGTCTTTATGGAGCTGCTTCTACCTGACATTGAATTTGATTCCTAATTGATTAATTTTACAACATTACTACAGCTTTGAAACATCCTGTATTGTATAAAGATGAAGGCATTTGATCGAATGCATGATGTTGACTTCAGTGAGTCGTTTGCATCCCACTTCTGATGATTGACGCACTTTCTCTGGATGATACAGAGGAAGGGTGACTGTGAAAGTTCAGGTCCAGAATAGTTTTCCTGGGTGAATCCGTCACGGCTTCATATGGATCGGCATCTGCAGGTGTGCGTCACTCTGTTGCCACGGCAATGTCTTCAGAAGTGCTGCTAATGAGAACTCGTTAAACACGAGCCTACAGACAGAACGGGTCATACGGGAGGATTCTGGCAGAGGAACCAGTTACTAACCATCATGTGCTTCTGTGAAGGTTGATTAAATGGGATAAAACAGGTGATGATGCTCCGTATTCAGATTTTGAATGTAGAGAAACATCTATGTGTGCCACAGTCAAGATAACCTGCAATCATGTTCTTCCTCTGTGTTTCTGTCTTGTTTTCCAGCAAATAAAAAAATAAAAAATCAAGAAATTTTTACTGAAGAAGCAGAATGACTGAAGATATTTAGTCTTGTTTAAGCAAAAATGCATCAAGTTAAGTGAGTTTGTGCTTAAAACAAGAACAAATATCTGCCAATGGAGTCAGAAAAATAATATTGTTTACATTTGAATTAAAAGAATAGCTCACCCAAAAATGAAAATGATGTCATTAATTACTCACCCTCATGTCGTTCCAACCCCATAAGACTTTCGTTCATCTTTGGAACACAAATGAAGATCTTTTTGATGAAATCTGAGAGCTTTCTGTTCCTCCATCGACAGCTACGCAACTACCACTTTGATGCTTTAAAAAGTTCATAAAGACATTGTAAAACGTCTCGGTTACGTATGTAACCCTCGTTCCCTGAAGAAGGTCACGTTCGCCGTTACGTCGACGTGCCGATGTAATTGGGATCCCAATGGAACACGCTATTGTTGCTGCCACATCCAGTGCCCTACGCAAAACTCTCAGACCCCCAACTGTCTGGGGAAGGCCTGCGTAGCGGGAGTTCAAACTGCTGTTCCGTATAACCCACACACTGGAACTCTTGGATATCACTGGGAAAGCGTGCATTTCAAGAGGAGAGGAGCCCTAAGGGAGGTAACATGTGGAGAATACGCATATGGACTGGCCGGTTAGGGGCATTGCAACATATGGAGTGTCACCGGGGTGGCTCCAGCCTGAGAAGGGGGAGACTACACCGGTCAGTGACGGCAGAGTGGACTCTGCCAAGGGAAAGACCCGGGCTCACCACAGGGAGCTGATCGTGGAATAATACACATATGGATTCACCGCAGGGATCACAACATATGGGACCCAGTCTAGCACAGGTTCCACAAGCATACGAGTGCTAGGCCTGGCGTCGGATGCTCCGTCACTTCTGACTGCCGAAGGGTGCGGAGGAACTCTACAGGGTTCGCCTATGTGGGGAACTCAACTGGAGTAAAAAGCACACATATCCGCTCTAAGTGGAGAGGAGTGGTGCAGCAAGCCGACACTAGAGCGGGAACTTCGGTGATACTGGCTGGTTGAAGCAAGCACACGGGAAGAAACTTGTGTTCACGCAGTCCAACACCGACTGGACACGGTTGACCAGTTGACCCGAAGCCCTAGGTGGCTGAGGTGACTGAGCACCATGTCCCTGTGTTCGCACAACTGCTCTCTCGACTGCGCCAGGATGAGCCAGTCATCGAGGTATTTGAGGATACGAACACAAGGCTCTGTGCTTCTGCGTGAGCATCTTGAACGGCAGCCTGTGAAGGGCCCGGTTCAGGACACACAGGTCCAAGATTGGCCTTTCTTGGTTACAATAAAGTGCAGGCTGTATAAACCGGTCTTCATATCGGCAGGAGGGACTGGCTTGATTGAGTCCTTCGCCAGAAGGACTGCGATCTCTGCCCGGAGCACAGGGGCACAGTCCTACAGAACTCTAACAACAACAGTGCTGAGGCACCCAGGGAATGGCCGCAGTGTACAGCAGTACTCTATGCGGACAGTACTCTATACATTTAAGCTTCAGCAAGAACCAGTGAGCTTCATTCTCGTGTTATGCAGCACGTTTGAGCTTCTCAAGAACCAATGAGGTTCATTCTCGTGTTATGCAGCACGTTTGAGCTTCTCAAGAACCAATGAGGTTCATTCTCGTGTTACGCAGCACGTTTGAGCTTCTCAAGAACCAATGAGCTTCATTCTCGTGTTATGCAGCACGTTTGAGCTTCTCAAGAACCAATGAGGTTCATTCTCGTGTTACGCAGCAAGTTTGAGCTTCAGCAAGAACCAATGAGCTTCATTCTTGTGTTACGCAGCACGTTTGAGCTTCAGCAAGAACCAATGAGCTTCATTCTCGTGTTACGCAGCACGTTTGAGCTTCTCAAGAACCAATGAGGTTCATTCTCGTGTTACGCAGCACGTTTGAGCTTCTCAAGAACCAATGAGCTTCATTCTCTTGTTACGCAGTAAGTTTGAGCTTCTCAAGAACCAATGAGGTTCATTCTCATGTTACGCAGCACGTTTGAGCTTCTCAAGAACCAATGAGGTTCATTCTCTTGTTACGCAGTAAGTTTGAGCTTCTCAATAACCAATGAGGTTCATTCTCTTGTTACGCAGTAAGTTTGAGCTTCTCAAGAACCAATGAGCTTCATTCTCTTGTTACGCAGTAAGTTTGAGCTTCTCAAGAACCAATGATCTTCATTCTCGTGTTATGCAGCACGTTTGAGCTTCTCAAGAACCAATGAGGTTCATTCTCGTGTTACGCAGCACGTTTGAGCTTCTCAAGAACCAATGAGCTTCATTCTCGTGTTACGCAGCACGTTTGAGCTTCTCAAGAACCAATGAGCTTCATTCTCTTGTTACGCAGTAAGTTTGAGCTTCTCAAGAACCAATGATCTTCATTCTCGTGTTATGCAGCACGTTTGAGCTTCTCAAGAACCAATGAGCTTCATTCTCGTGTTACGCAGCACGTTTGAGCTTCTCAAGAACCAATGAGCTTCATTCTCTTGTTACGCAGTAAGTTTGAGCTTCTCAAGAACCAATGATCTTCATTCTCGTGTTATGCAGCACGTTTGAGCTTCTCAAGAACCAATGAGCTTCATTCTCGTGTTACGCAGCACGTTTGAGCTTCTCAAGAACCAATGAGCTTCATTCTCTTGTTACGCAGTAAGTTTGAGCTTCTCAAGAACCAATGAGCTTCATTCTCGTGTTACGCAGCACGTTTGAGCTTCTCAAGAACCAATGAGGTTCATTCTCGTGTTACGCAGCACGTTTGAGCTTCTCAAGAACCAATGAGGTTCATTCTCGTGTTACGCAGCACGTTTGAGCTTCAGCAAGAACCAATGAGTTTCATTCTCGTGTTACGCAGCACGTTTGAGCTTCAGCAAGAACCAATGAGGATCATTCTCGTGTTACGCAGCATGTTTCAGCTTCTCAAGAACCAATGAGATTCATTCTCGTGTTACGCAGCATGTTTGAGCTTCTCAAGAACCAATGAGGTTCATTCTCGTGTTACGCAGCACGTTTGAGCTTCTCAAGAACCAATGAGGTTCATTCTCGTGTTACGCAGCAAGTTTGAGCTTCAGCAAGAACCAATGAGCTTCATTCTCATGTTACGCAGCAAGTTTGAGCTTCAGCAAGAACCAATGAGCTTCATTCTCGTGTTACGCAGCACGTTTGAGCTTCTCAAGAACCAATGAGGTTCATTCTCGTGTTATGCAGCACGTTTGAGCTTCAGCAAGAACCAATGAGGTTCATTCTCGTGTTATGCAGCACGTTTGAGCTTCTCAAGAACCAATGAGCTTCATTCTCTTGTTACGCAGCAAGTTTGAGCTTCAGTAAGAACCAATGAGCTTCATTCTCGTGTTACGCAGCAAGTTTGAGCTTCTCAAGAACCAATGAGGTTCATTCTCGTGTTACGCAGCACGTTTGAGCTTCTCAAGAACCAATGAGGTTCATTCTCGTGTTACGCAGCACGTTTGAGCTTCTCAAGAACCAATGAGGTTCATTCTCGTGTTACGCAGCACGTTTGAGCTTCTCAAGAACCAATGAGCTTCATTCTCGTGTTACGCAGCACGTTTGAGCTTCTCAAGAACCAATGAGGTTCATTCTCGTGTTATGCAGCACGTTTGAGCTTCTCAAGAACCAATGAGGTTCATTCTCGTGTTACGCAGCAAGTTTGAGCTTCAGTAAGAACCAATGAGCTTCATTCTCGTGTTACGCAGCACATTTGAGCTTCAGCAAGAACCAATGAGGTTCATTCTCGTGTTACGCAGCACGTTTGAGCTTCTCAAGAACCAATGAGGTTCATTCTCGTGTTACGCAGCACGTTTGAGCTTCTCAAGAACCAATGAGGTTCATTCTCGTGTTACGCAGCAAGTTTGAGCTTCAGTAAGAACCAATGAGGTTCATTCTCGTGTTACGCAGCACGTTTGAGCTTCAGCAAGAACCAATGAGGTTCATTCTCGTGTTACGCAGCACGTTTGAGCTTCTCAAGAACCAATGAGGTTCATTCTCTTGTTACGCAGCAAGTTTGAGCTTCTCAGGAACCAATGAGGTTCATTCTCGTGTTACGCAGCACGTTTGAGCTTCTCAAGAACCAATGAGGTTCATTCTCGTGTTACGCAGCACGTTTGAGCTTCTCAAGAACCAATGAGCTTCATTCTCGTGTTACGCAGCACGTTTGAGCTTCAGCAAGAGCCAATGAGGTTCATTCTCGTGTTACGCAGCACGTTTGAGCTTCTCAAGAACCAATGAGGTTCATTCTCGTGTTATGCAGCACGTTTGAGCTTCAGCAAGAACCAATGAGGTTCATTCTCGTGTTATGCAGCACGTTTGAGCTTCTCAAGAACCAATGAGCTTCATTCTCTTGTTACGCAGCAAGTTTGAGCTTCAGTAAGAACCAATGAGCTTCATTCTTTTGTTACGCAGTAAGTTTGAGCTTCTCAAGAACCAATGAGGTTCATTCTCTTGTTACGCAGTAAGTTTGAGCTTCTCAAGAACCAATGAGGTTCATTCTCGTGTTACGCAGCATGTTTGAGCTTCTCAAGAACCAATGAGGTTCATTCTCTTGTTACGCAGTAAGTCTGAGCTTCTCAAGAACCAATGAGGTTCATTCTCTTGTTACGCAGTAAGTCTGAGCTTCTCAAGAACCAATGAGGTTCATTCTCGTGTTACGCAGCATATTTGAGCTTCTCAAGAACCAATGAGGTTCATTCTCGTGTTACGCAGCATATTTGAGCTTCTCAAGAACCAATGAGGTTCATTCTCGTGTTATGCAGCACGTTTGAGCTTCAGCAAGAACCAATGAGCTTCATTCTCGTGTTACGCAGCATATTTGAGCTTCTCAAGAACCAATGAGGTTCATTCTCGTGTTATGCAGCACGTTTGAGCTTCAGCAAGAACCAATGAGTTTCATTCTCGTGTTATGCAGCAAGTTTGAGCTTCTCAAGAACCAATGAGGTTCATTCTCGTGTTACGCAGCACGTTTGAGCTTCAGCAAGAACCAATGAGGTTCATTCTCGTGTTATGCAGCAAGTTTGAGCTTCTCAAGAACCAATGAGGTTCATTCTCGTGTTACGCAGCACGTTTGAGCTTCTCAAGAACCAATGAGGTTCGTTCTCGTTTTACGCAGCATGTTTGAGCTTCCCAAGAACCAATGAGGTTCATTCTCGTGTTACGCAGCACGTTTGAGCTTCTCAAGAACCAATGAGGTTCGTTCTCGTGTTACGCAGCATGTTTGAGCTTCCCAAGAACCAATGAGGTTCATTCTCGTGTTACGCAGCATGTTTGAGCTTCTCAAGAACCAACGAGGTTCATTCTTTTGTTACGCAGTAAGTTTGAGCTTCTCAAGAACCAATGAGGTTCATTCTCTTGTTACGCAGTAAGTTTGAGCTTCTCAAGAACCAATGAGGTTCATTCTCTTGTTACGCAGCACGTTTGAGCTTCTCAAGAACCAATGAGGTTAATTCTCGTGTTACGCAGCACGTTTGAGCTTCTCAAGAACCAATGAGGTTCATTCTCGTGTTACGCAGCACGTTTGAGCTTCTCAAGAACCAATGAGGTTCATTCTCGTGTTACGCAGCACGTTTGAGCTTCTCAAGAACCAATGAGGTTCATTCTCGTGTTACGCAGCACGTTTGAGCTTCTCAAGAACCAATGAGGTTCATTCTCGTGTTACGCAGCATGTTTGAGCTTCTCAAGAACCAATGAGGTTCATTCTTTTGTTACGCAGTAAGTTTGAGCTTCTCAAGAACCAATGAGGTTCATTCTCTTGTTACGCAGTAAGTTTGAGCTTCTCAAGAACCAATGAGGTTCATTCTCTTGTTACGCAGCACGTTTGAGCTTCTCAAGAACCAATGAGGTTAATTCTCGTGTTACGCAGCACGTTTGAGCTTCTCAAGAACCAATGAGGTTCATTCTCGTGTTACGCAGCACGTTTGAGCTTCTCAAGAACCAATGAGGTTCATTCTCTTGTTACGCAGCACGTTTGAGCTTCTCAAGAACCAATGATCTTCATTCTCGTGTTATGCAGCACGTTTGAGCTTCTCAAGAACCAATGAGGTTCATTCTCGTGTTACGCAGCACGTTTGAGCTTCTCAAGAACCAATGAGGTTCATTCTCGTGTTACGCAGCACGTTTGAGCTTCTCAAGAACCAATGAGATTCATTCTCGTGTTACGCAGCACGTTTGAGCTTCTCAAGAACCAATGAGGTTCATTCTCGTGTTACGCAGCACGTTTGAGCTTCTCAAGAACCAATGAGGTTCATTCTCGTGTTACGCAGCACGTTTGAGCTTCTCAAGAACCAATGAGGTTCATTCTCGTGTTACGCAGCACGTTTGAGCTTCTCAAGAACCAATGAGTTTCATTCTCGTGTTACGCAGCACGTTTGAGCTTCTCAAGAACCAATGAGGTTCATTCTTTTGTTACGCAGCACGTTTGAGCTTCTCAAGAACCAATGAGATTCATTCTCGTGTTACGCATCACGTTTGAGCTTCAGCAAGAACCAATGAGATTCATTCTCGTGTTACGCAGCACGTTTGAGCTTCAGCAAGAACCAATGAGATTCATTCTCGTGTTACGCAGCACGTTTGAGCTTCAGCAAGAACCAATGAGGTTCATTCTCGTGTTACGCAGCACGTTTGAGCTTCTCAAGAACCAATGAGGTTCATTCTTTTGTTACGCAGCACGTTTGAGCTTCTCAAGAACCAATGAGATTCATTCTCGTGTTACGCATCACGTTTGAGCTTCAGCAAGAACCAATGAGATTCATTCTCGTGTTACGCAGCACGTTTGAGCTTCAGCAAGAACCAATGAGATTCATTCTCGTGTTACGCAGCACGTTTGAGCTTCAGCAAGAACCAATGAGGTTCATTCTCGTGTTACGCAGCACGTTTGAGCTTCAGCAAGAACCAATGAGATTCATTCTCGTGTTACGCAGCACGTTTGAGCTTCTCAAGAACCAATGAGGTTCATTCTTTTGTTACGCAGCACGTTTGAGCTTCTCAAGAACCAATGAGATTCATTCTCGTGTTACGCAGCACGTTTGAGCTTCAGCAAGAACCAATGAGTTTCATTCTCGTATTACGCAGCACGTTTGAGCTTCTCAAGAACCAATGAGATTCATTCTCGTGTTACGCAGCACGTTTGAGCTTCTCAAGAACCAATGAGGTTCATTCTCGTGTTACGCAGCACGTTTGAGCTTCTCAAGAACCAATGAGGTTCATTCTCGTGTTACGCAGCATGTTTCAGCTTCTCAAGAACCAATGAGGTTCATTCTCGTGTTACGCAGCATGTTTCAGCTTCTCAAGAACCAATGAGGTTCATTCTCGTGTTACGTAGCACGTTTGAGCTTCTCAAGAACCAATGAGGTTCATTCTCGTGTTACGCAGCACGTTTGAGCTTCTCAAGAACCAATGAGGATCATTCTCGTGTTACGCAGCATGTTTCAGCTTCTCAAGAACCAATGAGGTTCATTCTCGTGTTACGCAGCATGTTTCAGCTTCTCAAGAACCAATGAGGTTCATTCTCGTGTTACGTAGCACGTTTGAGCTTCTCAAGAACCAATGAGGTTCATTCTCGTGTTACGCAGCACGTTTGAGCTTCTCAAGAACCAATGAGGTTCATTCTCGTGTTACGCAGCACGTTTGAGCTTCTTGATAACCAATGAGGTTCATTCTCGTGTTACGCTGTCGGTACGCTGTGGTTTTCATTTTTGTGTGAACTATCCCTTTAAGTTGATTTTTCTGAATCCATTGGCAAGATATTTGTTCTTGTTTTAAGCACAAACTAATTTTTCATTAATTAAGACTTAATATTTTCAGTCATTTTGCTTCTCCAGTAAATGTATCTTGATTTGAGAATGTTTAGATATTTTTGCTGGAAAACAAGACAGAAACACTGAGGAAGAACATGATGTTTTGTGTGTTTCATCATCAGTCTGTCTGAGACTAAGTAAAAGTCATCAAAGACCAAATGTCTGATCTATATGAGTTTTGAGTCAGGCTTTGAGTCTCATGTTCGGTGTAAAGCTCAGCTCATGTCTGAAGCTCCGCGGGCTTGTGGCGAGTCGTGACATTTACGACGGTTGCATTGCATAAATTAACTTTCTGTGTGACGAACTGGACACACACGTCAGGTCTCGCTGTTCTCTTCGCAGAGATGATCTCCACTGACGGCTCGTTCCCAGGAACAGCAGGAACAGAGAACGATGTGGACAGGAGAGCTCTCGAAGGTCACCCGCTGTCACACACACCTGCTGTCACACACACCTGTTTACTCCACATTAGCATGACACACACACGGCTAACAGGAACGCCAGTCCGCCCTACAGGCTTCATTATTTGCATTAACCTTTGGTTTTAAATTTGGGAATGTCATGTTATTTTGTGTCCAGCCCTGCAGGAATGCATCATCACTAAACCGGCAGCGGCAGGGATTTACCTGGAGATGAAACACTACAAGTCAAGCTTGCTTCATTAACAGTTCATATTCACAACCCTTATTCTGAGTAAATAGTGCAATAACACGTTTGAAATGGTGATAGATTTGGAACAAATTCTAGATACATTTACTGGAGATGCAAAATGACTGAACTTTAATAAAAAATGTGTCAAAATGAAGTGAGTTTGTGCTTAAAACAAGAACAAATATCTGACAATGGGGTCAGAAATTAAGATTATTTTACTCCATACTCCATTGTCAGATATTAGTTCTTGTTTTAAGCACAAACTCACTTCGTTTTTTCATTAAAGTCTTAATATCTTCAGTCATTTTGCTTCTCCAGTAAATGTGTCTTGATTTGAGAATGTTTAGATATTTGTGCTGGAGAACGAGACAGAAACACTGAGGAAGAGCATGTTTGCAGTGTATATATGAACCAATCACATAAACTACAGACATGATACTTTTTTTGTCATTTTTATAGCTTTTCCATAATCATTGTGTGATGGGAAAAGTCTTGGAACTATTTTGGACGACGTGAAGGATGAAGATATCTGGTGAAGTATTCCCTGAAGGTGAGTGGATGAAGGTGAGTGGATGAAGATATCTGGTGAAGTATTCCCTGAAGGTGAGTGGATGAAGGTGAGTGGATGAAGGTGAGTGGATGAAGGTGAGTGGATGAAGGTGAGTGGATGAAGGTGAGTGGATGAAGTATTCCCTGAAGGTGAGTGGATGAAGGTGAGTGGATGAAGGTGAGTGGATGAAGGTGAGTGGATGAAGGTGAGTGGATGAAGTATTCCCTGAAGGTGAGTGGATGAAGGTGAGTGGATGAAGGTGAGTGGATGAAGGTGAGTGGATGAAGGTGAGTGGATGAAGGTGAGTGGATGAAGTATTCCCTGAAGGTGAGTGGATGAAGATATCTGGTGAAGTATTCCCTGAAGGTGAGTGGATGAAGGTGAGTGGATGAAGGTGAGTGGATGAAGTATTCCCTGAAGGTGAGTGGATGAAGGTGAGTGGATGAAGTATTCCCTGAAGGTGAGTGGATGAAGGTGAGTGGATGAAGGTGAGTGGATGAAGTATTCCCTGAAGGTGAGTGGATGAAGTATTCCCTGAAGGTGAGTGGATGAAGGTGAGTGGATGAAGTATTCCCTGAAGGTGAGTGGATGAAGGTGAGTGGATGAAGGTGAGTGGATGAAGTATTCCCTGAAGGTGAGTGGATGAAGTATTCCCTGAAGGTGAGTGGATGAAGGTGAGTGGATGAAGGTGAGTGGATGAAGTATTCCCTGAAGGTGAGTGGATGAAGGTGAGTGGATGAAGTATTCCCTGAAGGTGAGTGGATGAAGGTGAGTGGATGAAGTATTCCCTGAAGGTGAGTGGATGAAGGTGAGTGGATGAAGGTGAGTGGATGAAGGTGAGTGGATGAAGATATTATTATAAGAATTTATTAGGATTAACGAGGGGTTTTCGAGGGGGTCCTTACAATGAAACACAATTACAACTTAAAGAACATAACAAGATTACAATTAACAATACATCAACAAACAGGCAAACAACAAGACACCAACAATAATAAATAAAAAAATATAGCAATAACAATAGCAACAGTAAAAGCAACAGTACACATAACAACAACGACAGTTTCAGTGATAGCATGTGCAATCTACTTTAAAATAAGATAATAAAGATTGTTTAAACAACTGAAATGAAGTAATGGATCTAATATCTACAGGCAAATTATTCCAGTCTGAAAGGGCTTTAAACATAAATGCTCTCTTACCAATTGTTTTTTTAACACGAGGAACGAGAAAGTAAGTCTGGACAGAATGCCTAACTTGCTGGATTGAAGAAAAGAGTACAAGGTATTGTTGTAGATCACTAGGACAATCAAAGTAATATCTGGTGAAGTATTCCCTTAACATGCTAAAACAACAGAAGCTGATAAAAGATTCAGATGTTACTGGAGAAGATTGTGATGGCACAGACGTAAAGGACGTGTGTGTGTGTGTGTGTGTGTGTGTGTGTGTGTGTGTGTGTGTGTGTGTGTGTGTGTGTGTGTGTGTGTGTGTGTGTGTGTGTGTGTGTGTGTGTGTGACAGAGGGCAGATGTTCATCTCGAGCTCCTGATGTCACGCTCAGATCTTCATCTGTTTAATGGTGTTTTATATCCAGAGAAGCGCCACAGTCTCGTCTAACTCGTCCTCTTCTCTTCTCTCTCTCTGTACGTGTGTGTGTGAGCCGAACGCAGGCTGACAGCAGCTCAACTCGTGTTCATCCTCAGCGCTGAGTTCACTTTGATCATGTTTGAGTTTCTGGAAGAGACCGTGAAGCAGAACTTTGTGTTGCTAAAGCCTCAGATACCTTTAGAAGGGAAAGTGAATCATTTTCACTCATAACGAGTTTTCAGCGGTGATTCACCACACACACACACACACACACACACACAGCAGTCAAAATAACACTCAATCTGTTCTTTCTATGTTTTTCAGGCTTGCAGGACAAACTCAGCGTTCCCACAGTCCGTGAGGAACATTAATAGATGGACAATCACGTCCCTGTTCATTCAAACCCTCTCAAGCTGCAATAATCTGTGCCTTTATTCCACAGAAATGATTTTAGCACATATTCAGTCATTGTAAAATCATATGCACTTAATATGATAATAATTGCTGCCTTTATACAGATCGATTCACAGCAGCTTCAAAAATATACAGGAAAATAACAGAATCAATGATGCAAACTTCATCAAACATGAGAAACATTCATATTCAGCATATTCTAAAATAGTGCCGTGATTCAGATCAATTCAGTCCAGTTTAATAACTTGTTCAGCTCAAGTCTGAGTGTTTGTGTGGAAATATTTGAAGACTTCAGGTGTAAAAGCCTGTAAGTGCCATCTGACATTTTCTTCTACAATGAGCATTTTTATCAAGCTTGTATGTTTATGTTCAGTTATTTCACTTTAATGACATTGAAAATTACCTATTAATTGTCATTAAAGTGAAATTACTGAACCTTAATATACGAGCTTGATAAAAATGATCATTGTAGAAGAAAATGTCAGATGGCACTCAGAGGCTTTTACATCTGAAGTCTTCAAATATTTTGCCGTTTAAAGGAGAACTCCGGTCAATTTTAACATTGAGCTCATTTTTTTGTACATTTGGAGTGCTGTCAATACAGAGAACAACGACAAAAATCGGTGTTGCCTACACCGAGTTATTCTATTTTTAAAATTTGCACCCTATTGACTTCAATGGGGCAAGTAGTAAGCCTGCTTTTTAGCCTCTTAACATCCTTTAAGTGTCATTACAAGTGCACAGAAAATGTGAGTGATTCCTTCCGAGTGAACACGAGTGGATCTGACTTCAGTAGATGTTAGAGATATTAATAAAAATGAAGTTAATTCAGCCAGCGCTCATACCTTTGTTTACATCCTGTTTTCGGTGGAAGGCCATAGTAATCGATTGTCGAGTTCACGTGCATAGGTTTAGTACCTATGATCACGCGCGTGAACTCGACAATCGATTACTATGGCCTTCCACCGAAAACAGGATGTAAACAAAGGTATGAGCGCTGGCTGAATTAACTTCATTTTTATTAATATCTCTAACATCTACTGCAGTCAGATCCACTCGTGTTCACTCGGAAGGAATCACTCACATTTTCTGTGCACTTGTAATGACACTTAAAGGATGTTAAGAGGCTAAAAAGCAGGCTTACTACTTGCCCCATTGAAGTCAATAGGGTGCAAATTTTAAAAATAGAATAACTCGGTGTAGGCAACACCGATTTTTGTCGTTGTTCTCTGTATTGACAGCACTCCAAATGTACAAAAAAATGAGCTCAATGTTAAAATTGACCGGAGTTCTCCTTTAAGAGTTTGGGGTCTGTAAGATTCCTTTTCTTTTTTTTAAGAAATTAATACTTTTATTCATCAAGGACACGTTAAATTGATCAAACGTGACAGTAAATGCATTTATAATGTTACAAAATATTCTATTTGAAATTAATGCTGTTCTTTTGAATGTTTTATTCATCAAAGAATCCTGAAAAAAAAAGAAAAACAGTTTCCACAAAAACATGAAGCTTTTATCAACACTGATAATAATCATAAATGTTTCTTGATCATCAAATCCTCATATTAGAGTGATTCCTGAAGGATCATGTGACACTGAAGACTGGAGTAATGATGCTGAACATTCAGCTTTGAATAAATTACACTTTACTGTATATTCACATAGAAAACTGATGATTTACATTAGAATAATATTTCACTGTTTCTACTGTATTTTTGATCAAATAAATGAGCAGAAGAGACTCTTTCAGAAACACGGACCTCAAACCTTTTTTCCTTGATTGTATAGAGTTACGTGTAAAAAAAACAAAAAACAAAACCTGGAATTCTGCTCCAATATTAGACATTTCAATTTGTAAAATGATGGCAATGTTTATTGGGATTTTCTTTATGCTTTAGAAATGACTCGAACCCACACTGTAAAATATGCTTTTCTTACTCAGTATCTCTGTCTTGTTTCCAGTCCAAATATAAAAAAAATCTTAAATCAAGATGCATTTTCTAAAGTAGTAAAATGTCATAAAAGATAAGATATTGTCTCTTGTGTTCTGGGGAAATAAATCAAATTTACATTTTTTTTACAATCGCTATGACAGATTTTTCAATGCTTTTAACAATTTCCCAAACTCTTAACACAGTTAGCACTACATCCGTCTGTGTCAGCTGTACTATTACAGTTTTTTACAATCGCTATGACAATTTTTTCAATACTTTTAACAAATTTCCTAAACTCTTAACGCACCAACACACCTACAACACCTACAACACCTACAACACACAATTGGAAAACAGTTCATTTCATGCTCAAAATCACACATTGTAAACTAAACTCCAACACTAATTTTCAGAACACAATAATACACCAGCAACAATACACTATGTCTACCAAAACACTGCAAACACGTCTCAAAATCAAATCATTTTTCCAAACACTAACACATGTTCTACCAGAAAGACTCGGGAGATAAAATGATATAACAAGTGTAAATTTATTAATAGCTCAGCAAGCATCATTTTATAAAGTCTTTGGCGTAGGCCCCATCCTTAGCAAGCAATGCGAGGGTCACGGAATCTGCAAATCCCGCCTGAAGATGAAGGCAGGGGCGCAGCCGACCCCCTGGAGGGAAAGGAAGGGACCATCCTGGTGGTGGTGGGGAAGATGAAGGCAGGGGCGCAGCCGACCCCCTGGAGGGAAAGGAAGGGACCATCCTGGTGGTGGTGGGGAAGATGAAGGCAGGGGCGCAGCCGACCCCCAGGAGGGAAAGGAAGGGACCATCCTGGTGGTGGTGGGGAAGATGGAGGCAGGGGCGCAGCCGACCCCCTGGAGGGAAAGGAAGGGACCATCCTGGTGGTGGTGGGGAAGATGAAGGCAGGGGCGCAGCCGACCCCCTGGAGGGAAAGGAAGGGACCATCCTGGTGGTGGTGGGGAAGATGAAGGCAGGGGCGCAGCCGACCCCCTGGAGGGAAAGGAAGGGACCATCCTGGTGGTGGTGGGGAAGATGAAGGCAGGGGCGCAGCCGACCCCCAGGAGGGAAAGGAAGGGACCATCCTGGTGGTGGTGGGGAAGATGGAGGCAGGGGCGCAGCCGACCCCCTGGAGGGAAAGGAAGGGACCATCCTGGTGGTGGTGGGGAAGATGAAGGCAGGGGCGCAGCCGACCCCCTGGAGGGAAAGGAAGGGACCATCCTGGTGGTGCTGGGGAAGATGAAGGTAGGGGCGCAGCCGACCCCCTGGAGGGAAAGGAAGGGACCATCCTGGTGGTGGTGGGGAAGATGAAGGCAGGGGCACAGCCGACCCCCTGGAGGGAAAGGAAGGGACCATCCTGGTGGTGGTGGGGAAGATGAAGGCAGGGGCGCAGCCGACCCCCTGGAGGGAAAGGAAGGGACCATCCTGGTGGTGCTGGGGAAGATGAAGGCAGGGGCGCAGCCGACCCCCTGGAGGGAAAGGAAGGGACCATCCTGGTGGTGCTGGGGAAGATGAAGGTAGGGGCGCAGCCGACCCCCTGGAGGGAAAGGAAGGGACCATCCTGGTGGTGGTGGGGAAGATGAAGGCAGGGGCGCAGCCGACCCCCTGGAGGGAAAGGAAGGGACCATCCTGGTGGTGGTGGGGAAGATGAAGGCAGGGGCGCAGCCGACCCCCTGGAGGGAAAGGAAGGGACCATCCTGGTGGTGCTGGGGAAGATGGAGGGAAAGGACCATCTTGGAGGTGGTTAGGGAGGATGGAGGTAATTGGTGCCGTCAGTATCTGCGAACTCAGACGAATGTAAGTACCATTCTTTTTATTTATACTGAGAGTGTTAACACGTGATTGGTTAGAAGTGTGTTACTGTAATACATAACGCGCTGATTGAGTCTTCCTGGCAGAACTTAACGCTAAGCTTACATTTCTCGTCCAACAGGAAGATTTAGTCAGTCACAATGTCATAAAAACACTAACATCATAATTACAGAAACTGCATAATCTTACATGTGTCAGGTCTGCCCTTATACACCAGACAGTATACTGTACTGATCATAGACTGTGTTTTGCACTGCAGTTTCTTTTGAAGCCTCTCTCTTGTTTTGTTGGGTTTAGGTCTTTTGCTGCAGAAATGAAATAAAAAAGACCCATCTCAGATGCTTTATAGTGTACGGTTAATGAAAAAACGAAGACAGAGACAGAATTGCTGCAATAAAGACTTTATTTGCAAAAGGACATTACTGCAATATAGCTGCCATTTATTATGTGAAAATACAAAATATACAAACAGAAAAAGCACAGAATAATAAAAAATAAAAAAGAGTAATCTTCTAATTATCTATTTGCATAATTCAATCAGCTGTTTCTTAGTAACTATAGAATAAAATACAGGGGATATATTTGTGTTTCAGTTCACAGTATAAGCAGCGGTTCACCTTGACTTTAGCCTGTCAGGTTCAGAGCATGGTGTTATCTCTTCTGGCATACAGTGTGAAAGCACTGGGAAATTTGGCAGTAAAAATCCATTGTTTTGGTCTTGTTTGAGCTTGTGTGTAAAAGAAGTTCAAGCATTTTAAATTTGTGTTAATTGTGTGCATTTTGTGTTAAAGCAACAAGAAATGTGTTAATAGTACAGCTGACACAGACGGATGTAGTGCTAACTGTGTTAAGAGTTTTGGGAAACTGTTAAAAGTATTGAAAAAATTGTCATAGCGATTGTAAAAAACTGTAAATGAGTTTTTGCTTAAAACAGTATAAATGATCTGCCAATGGGGAAAGTGATGCTAATTCAAGATTATTTTTCTTTCCCCATTGTCAGATAATCTGCTAAAGGACAGTGGGCACAGCTGGAGTCACATGTGCTAAACTCTACACACTTATCCCATGACTTTAACCACAACCTGCACAACACTGTGGCTTTACAGCACTTAGTTCTAATGCTAACACACTGCTGTCAAACCTGTGAACCACACATTCACAACAGAAGAGATTCAGCCTTGTGCCTTTCACACACTGCTGAGTGCAGCTTCAGCTGAAAGGCTAAGCAGGCGTCTTGTTTTAGACCTGTTAGTGAACACACACACACACACACACACACACACACACACACACACACACACACACACACATACACACATATATATATATAAGTAGAGCTCAGAAAGACTAATTTTGGAAATGGAACCAGGAAGACGGTTTTGATGGGACCTGCTGTTGATGAAAGCCTGTGGCCTGATGCTAGAGAGAGGCAGGATTAGACCCTCAGTTATTTGTTGGAATTACAGAATGTACTTTTAGTTTCTACCTTTTTTTTCTCATTTCTGTAATTCCGTAAATTACTACCGACTATTGAAGCAAACTGCTCATTTTCATTTACCTTAAAGAATTGTTATGTTCTAAACATTTTAATAAATCATGTGAAAGAATGTCACTCTTTTCTTTGAAGAAAATATTACTTTGTATGAAGTCACTGTAAAGATGAAAAGTTAGTATTTTCTGTATTGGTGTTTGATGCTAGTGTGTTTACTCCCAGTGTGTTCTGAGTGGCAGTGTGTGTTATCTCAGTGAGGGTTGTGCAGTGTGTGTTATCTCAGTGAGGGTTGTGCCAGGGTTGTGCCAGTGTGTGTTATCTCAGTGAGGGTTGTGCCAGTGTTGTGCCAGTGTGTGTTATCTCAGTGAGGGTTGTGCCAGGGTTGTGCCAGTGTGTGTTATCTCAGTGAGGGTTGTGCCAGTGTTGTGCCAGTGTGTGTTATCTCAGTGAGGGTTGTGCCAGTGTGTGTTATCTCAGTGAGGGTTGTGCCAGTGTGTGTTATCTCAGTGAGGGTTGTGCCAGTGTTGTGCCAGTGTGTGTTATCTCAGTGAGGGTTGTGCCAGTGTGTGTTATCTCAGTGAGGGTTGTGCCAGTGTGTGTTATCTCAGTGAGGGTTGTGCCAGTGTGTGTTATCTCAGTGAGGGTTGTGCCAGTGTGTGTTATCTCAGTGAGGGTTGTGCCAGTGTGTGTTATCTCAGTGAGGGTTGTGCCAGTGTGTGTTATCTCAGTGAGGGTTGTGCAGTGTGTGTTATCTCAGTGAGGGTTGTGCCAGGGTTGTGCCAGTGTGTGTTATCTCAGTGAGGGTTGTGCCAGTGTTGTGCCAGTGTGTGTTATCTCAGTGAGGGTTGTGCCAGGGTTGTGCCAGTGTGTGTTATCTCAGTGAGGGTTGTGCCAGTGTTGTGCCAGTGTGTGTTATCTCAGTGAGGGTTGTGCCAGTGTGTGTTATCTCAGTGAGGGTTGTGCCAGTGTGTGTTATCTCAGTGAGGGTTGTGCCAGTGTTGTGCCAGTGTGTGTTATCTCAGTGAGGGTTGTGCCAGTGTGTGTTATCTCAGTGAGGGTTGTGCCAGTGTGTGTTATCTCAGTGAGGGTTGTGCCAGTGTGTGTTATCTCAGTGAGGGTTGTGCCAGTGTGTGTTATCTCAGTGAGGGTTGTGCCAGTGTGTGTTATCTCAGTGAGGGTTGTGCAGTGTGTGTTATCTCAGTGAGGGTTGTGCCAGGGTTGTGCCAGTGTGTGTTATCTCAGTGAGGGTTGTGCCAGGGTTGTGCCAGTGTGTGTTATCTCAGTGAGGGTTGTGCCAGTGTTGTGCCAGTGTGTGTTATCTCAGTGAGGGTTGTGCCAGTGTGTGTTATCTCAGTGAGGGTTGTGCCAGTGTGTGTTATCTCAGTGAGGGTTGTGCCAGTGTTGTGCCAGTGTGTGTTATCTCAGTGAGGGTTGTGCCAGTGTGTGTTATCTCAGTGAGGGTTGTGCCAGTGTGTGTTATCTCAGTGAGGGTTGTGCCAGGGTTGTGCAGTGTGTGTTATCTCAGTGAGGGTTGTGCCAGGGTTGTGCCAGTGTGTGTTATCTCAGTGAGGGTTGTGCCAGTGTTGTGCAGTGTGTGTTATCTCAGTGAGGGTTGTGCCAGGGTTGTGCCAGTGTGTGTTATCTCAGTGAGGGTTGTGCCAGTGTTGTGCCAGTGTGTGTTATCTCAGTGAGGGTTGTGCCAGGGTTGTGCAGTGTGTGTTATCTCAGTGAGGGTTGTGCCAGGGTTGTGCCAGTGTGTGTTATCTCAGTGAGGGTTGTGCCAGTGTTGTGCAGTGTGTGTTATCTCAGTGAGGGTTGTGCCAGGGTTGTGCCAGTGTGTGTTATCTCAGTGAGGGTTGTGCCAGTGTTGTGCCAGTGTGTGTTATCTCAGTGAGGGTTGTGCCAGGGTTGTGCCAGTGTGTGTTATCTCAGTGAGGGTTGTGCCAGGGTTGTGCCAGTGTGTGTTATCTCAGTGAGGGTTGTGCCAGTGTTGTGCCAGTGTGTGTTATCTCAGTGAGGGTTGTGCCAGGGTTGTGCCAGTGTGTGTTATCTCAGTGAGGGTTGTGCCAGTGTTGTGCCAGTGTGTGTTATCTCAGTGAGGGTTGTGCCAGGGTTGTGCCAGTGTGTGTTATCTCAGTGAGGGTTGTGCCAGTGTTGTGCCAGTGTGTGTTATCTCAGTGAGGGTTGTGCCAGTGTGTGTTATCTCAGTGAGGGTTGTGCCAGTGTGTGTTATCTCAGTGAGGGTTGTGCCAGTGTTGTGCCAGTGTGTGTTATCTCAGTGAGGGTTGTGCCAGGGTTGTGCCAGTGTGTGTTATCTCAGTGAGGGTTGTGCCAGGGTTGTGCCAGTGTGTGTTATCTCAGTGAGGGTTGTGCCAGGGTTGTGCCAGTGTGTGTTATCTCAGTGAGGGTTGTGCCAGTGTTGTGCCAGTGTGTGTTATCTCAGTGAGGGTTGTGCCAGGGTTGTGCCAGTGTGTGTTATCTCAGTGAGGGTTGTGCCAGTGTTGTGCCAGTGTGTGTTATCTCAGTGAGGGTTGTGCCAGGGTTGTGCCAGTGTGTGTTATCTCAGTGAGGGTTGTGCCAGTGTGTGTTATCTCAGTGAGGGTTGTGCCAGTGTGTGTTATCTCAGTGAGGGTTGTGCCAGGGTTGTGCCAGTGTGTGTTATCTCAGTGAGGGTTGTGCCAGTGTTGTGCCAGTGTGTATTATCTCAGTGAGGGTTGTGCCAGGGTTGTGCCAGTGTGTGTTATCTCAGTGAGGGTTGTGCCAGGGTTGTGCCAGTGTGTGTTATCTCAGTGAGGGTTGTGCCAGTGTTGTGCAGTGTGTGTTATCTCAGTGAGGGTTGTGCCAGGGTTGTGCCAGTGTGTGTTATCTCAGTGAGGGTTGTGCCAGTGTTGTGCAGTGTGTGTTATCTCAGTGAGGGTTGTGCCAGGGTTGTGCCAGTGTGTGTTATCTCAGTGAGGGTTGTGCCAGTGTTGTGCCAGTGTGTGTTATCTCAGTGAGGGTTGTGCCAGGGTTGTGCCAGTGTGTGTTATCTCAGTGAGGGTTGTGCCAGTGTTGTGCCAGTGTGTGTTATCTCAGTGAGGGTTGTGCCAGGGTTGTGCCAGTGTGTGTTATCTCAGTGAGGGTTGTGCAGTGTGTGTTATCTCAGTGAGGGTTGTGCCAGGGTTGTGCCAGTGTGTGTTATCTCAGTGAGGGTTGTGCCAGTGTGTGTTATCTCAGTGAGGGTTGTGCAGTGTGTGTTATCTCAGTGAGGGTTGTGCCAGGGTTGTGCCAGTGTGTGTTATCTCAGTGAGGGTTGTGCCAGTGTGTGTTATCTCAGTGAGGGTTGTGCAGTGTGTGTTATCTCAGTGAGGGTTGTGCCAGTGTTGTGCCAGTGTGTGTTATCTCAGTGAGGGTTGTGCCAGGGTTGTGCCAGTGTGTGTTATCTCAGTGAGGGTTGTGCCAGTGTGTGTTATCTCAGTGAGGGTTGTGCCAGTGTGTGTTATCTCAGTGAGGGTTGTGCAGTGTGTGTTATCTCAGTGAGGGTTGTGCCAGTGTTGTGCCAGTGTGTGTTATCTCAGTGAGGGTTGTGCCAGGGTTGTGCCAGTGTGTGTTATCTCAGTGAGGGTTGTGCCAGTGTGTGTTATCTCAGTGAGGGTTGTGCCA
This sequence comes from Rutilus rutilus, assembly GCA_021464565.1. Lineage (NCBI taxonomy): Eukaryota > Metazoa > Chordata > Actinopteri > Cypriniformes > Leuciscidae > Rutilus > Rutilus rutilus. The sequence continues at coordinate 48,668,301 of JAJAQA010000007.1, forward strand.
GTGTTGTGCAGTGTGTGTTATCTCAGTGAGGGTTGTGCCAGGGTTGTGCCAGTGTGTGTTATCTCAGTGAGGGTTGTGCCAGTGTGTGTTATCTCAGTGAGGGTTGTGCCAGTGTGTGTTATCTCAGTGAGGGTTGTGCCAGGGTTGTGCCAGTGTGTGTTATCTCAGTGAGGGTTGTGCCAGGGTTGTGCCAGTGTGTGTTATCTCAGTGAGGGTTGTGCCAGTGTTGTGCCAGTGTGTGTTATCTCAGTGAGGGTTGTGCCAGGGTTGTGCCAGTGTGTGTTATCTCAGTGAGGGTTGTGCCAGTGTTGTGCCAGTGTGTGTTATCTCAGTGAGGGTTGTGCCAGTGTGTGTTATCTCAGTGAGGGTTGTGCCAGTGTGTGTTATCTCAGTGAGGGTTGTGCCAGTGTTGTGCCAGTGTGTGTTATCTCAGTGAGGGTTGTGCCAGGGTTGTGCCAGTGTGTGTTATCTCAGTGAGGGTTGTGCCAGGGTTGTGCCAGTGTGTGTTATCTCAGTGAGGGTTGTGCCAGGGTTGTGCCAGTGTGTGTTATCTCAGTGAGGGTTGTGCCAGTGTTGTGCCAGTGTGTGTTATCTCAGTGAGGGTTGTGCCAGGGTTGTGCCAGTGTGTGTTATCTCAGTGAGGGTTGTGCCAGTGTTGTGCCAGTGTGTGTTATCTCAGTGAGGGTTGTGCCAGGGTTGTGCCAGTGTGTGTTATCTCAGTGAGGGTTGTGCCAGTGTGTGTTATCTCAGTGAGGGTTGTGCCAGTGTGTGTTATCTCAGTGAGGGTTGTGCCAGGGTTGTGCCAGTGTGTGTTATCTCAGTGAGGGTTGTGCCAGTGTTGTGCCAGTGTGTGTTATCTCAGTGAGGGTTGTGCCAGGGTTGTGCCAGTGTGTGTTATCTCAGTGAGGGTTGTGCCAGGGTTGTGCCAGTGTGTGTTATCTCAGTGAGGGTTGTGCCAGTGTTGTGCAGTGTGTGTTATCTCAGTGAGGGTTGTGCCAGGGTTGTGCCAGTGTGTGTTATCTCAGTGAGGGTTGTGCCAGTGTTGTGCAGTGTGTGTTATCTCAGTGAGGGTTGTGCCAGGGTTGTGCCAGTGTGTGTTATCTCAGTGAGGGTTGTGCCAGTGTTGTGCCAGTGTGTGTTATCTCAGTGAGGGTTGTGCCAGGGTTGTGCCAGTGTGTGTTATCTCAGTGAGGGTTGTGCCAGTGTTGTGCCAGTGTGTGTTATCTCAGTGAGGGTTGTGCCAGGGTTGTGCCAGTGTGTGTTATCTCAGTGAGGGTTGTGCAGTGTGTGTTATCTCAGTGAGGGTTGTGCCAGGGTTGTGCCAGTGTGTGTTATCTCAGTGAGGGTTGTGCCAGTGTGTGTTATCTCAGTGAGGGTTGTGCAGTGTGTGTTATCTCAGTGAGGGTTGTGCCAGGGTTGTGCCAGTGTGTGTTATCTCAGTGAGGGTTGTGCCAGTGTGTGTTATCTCAGTGAGGGTTGTGCAGTGTGTGTTATCTCAGTGAGGGTTGTGCCAGTGTTGTGCCAGTGTGTGTTATCTCAGTGAGGGTTGTGCCAGGGTTGTGCCAGTGTGTGTTATCTCAGTGAGGGTTGTGCCAGTGTGTGTTATCTCAGTGAGGGTTGTGCCAGTGTGTGTTATCTCAGTGAGGGTTGTGCAGTGTGTGTTATCTCAGTGAGGGTTGTGCCAGTGTTGTGCCAGTGTGTGTTATCTCAGTGAGGGTTGTGCCAGGGTTGTGCCAGTGTGTGTTATCTCAGTGAGGGTTGTGCCAGTGTGTGTTATCTCAGTGAGGGTTGTGCCAGTGTTGTGCAGTGTGTGTTATCTCAGTGAGGGTTGTGCCAGGGTTGTGCCAGTGTGTGTTATCTCAGTGAGGGTTGTGCCAGTGTGTGTTATCTCAGTGAGGGTTGTGCCAGTGTGTGTTATCTCAGTGAGGGTTGTGCCAGGGTTGTGCCAGTGTGTGTTATCTCAGTGAGGGTTGTGCCAGGGTTGTGCCAGTGTGTGTTATCTCAGTGAGGGTTGTGCCAGTGTTCAGCTGCACTGAGCCGGTTTGAGCCGTGTGTAAGAGTTGTGTTGCTCTGATTGAGTTGTGCAGGTGATGTGAGCTGTTGAGCTCAGGTGACTGTTGGTACTGCAGACTGTAGTTAGAGTTGCACATGTAGCTCCAGTTGTGCTCACTGTCGTTTAGCAATCGGAAAAAAAATGTATTTCCCCAGAAAACAAGATATAATATCTTATGGCATTTTACTCCTCTAGTAAATGCATCTTGATTTAAGAATGTTTAGATATTTGGACTGGAAACCAGACAAAAATACTGAGTAAGAAAAGCATATTTTACAGTGTAGAGATGAAATATGAAATATGTGAACTGAAGAGTCTCTCATGGTTGTGTGTGTTTCAGACTCAACATGAGTGTGTGTGTGTGTGTGTGTGTGTGTGTGTGTGTGTGTGTGTGTGTGTGTGTTTGTGTTTGTTTCAGACTCGTGTGTGTGAGTGTGTGTGTGTGTGTGTGTGTGTGTGTGTGTGTGTGTGTGTGTGTGTGTGTGTGTGTGTGTGTGTGTGTTTGTGTTTGTTTCAGACTCGTGTGTGTGAGTGTGTGTGTGTGTGTGTGTGTGTGTGTGTGTGTGTGTGTGTGTGTGTGTGTGTGTGTGTGTGTGTGTGTGTGTGTGTGTGTGTGTGTGTGTGTGTGTGTGTGTGTGTGTGTCAGACAGATGGACAGCGGGTCAGACCCCAGACTGCGCTCCAACTCAACATGTGTGTTTATCTCGCGTCTCCAAATGTCATATTCGAGAGCTGGAGGGTTTATCAGCCAGAATCTGCTGTTTGTTCAGATGCTTCGCCGCTCACGCTTTAAACATGTTATAACACTGAACATTACTGTAACACAGCACAAACTACAATAATACTGTACATTTACATGTTCTAGAGCTTGAGTTTCTCACCCTATTTGAAACTCCTTGTTATTTATTACTAATCTGTAATAATAAATAGTTTAGTATAATATAGTTTCTGTCAAAACTGCACTGGCTCCCTATTAAACATCGCATCAATTTTAAAATATTGCTGATTACTTACAAAGCACTAAATGGTTTAGCTCCGCGGTACTTGAGCGAGCTCTTAACGCATTATACTCCTTCACGTCTATTGCGATCTCAAAATTCCGGCCAGTTGATAATACCTAGAATATCTAAATCGACTGCTGGCGGTAGATCCTTTTCCTATTTAGCACCAAAACTTTGGAACAGCCTTCCTACCATTGTCCGGGAAGCAGACACACTCTGTCAGTTCAAATCTAGATTAAAGACACATCTCTTTGACATAGCGTTCACATAATACATTATAGACTTCTATAATTCAATATTAGGCTGCATAGATTAGGTCAGCTGGAACCGGGAACACTTCCCATAAATCCTGATGTACTTGTTACATCATGAGAAGAATGGCATCTACGCTAATTTTAGTGTCTTTGTTTATCCCAAGGTTTTCCCGCAGCCTGCCGGATCCAGGCCGTTTCCAGATCTGATGAAGGACCTTCGCCTGGACCCGATGTCAACGCAGTGCTGAAGGGCCAACTAGTCTCTCCCTATGGAGGATCCCTTTCCCACTCTACAGATAACGCGTCGTCGGGAAAACTCAATTTGCGTATCTACCCCGAATTGATAAAATAAAATAAAATTCTGAATCAAAACTATAAGGAAACACCAGTAATTTGTTTAGGCTTGGTTTGTAGGGAATTCCAAACCTGCACACATATATTCAAACGCACATAACTATAGAACCCGTTCTTAATGCGCATCTGAACGCCATCAGCGTTTCTCACAGGTTCGCTAAAGTCTGTGTAGAGAGAATGGTGTCGTCTTAGCGGACCCTAATTTAAAAACAAATGATCGTTGCGACGGAAGCGAATCAATCAAAACTAACTTTAGCTGGAAAATAACTTTATTAAAGAACCGCTATAAAGCCAAAACAATCTTACGTTAAATTATACATTTATCTCTGTGAAGCTGCTTTGAGACAATCTACATTGTTAAAAGCGCTATATAAATGAAGATGACTTGACTTGACTAATCTTATATATAATTATCTGAAATATATGGTCTGCTTAAATATCTTCCATTTAGTCATTTGTAATGTATTTAGCAACTACTCTTAAACTGAAGTGGATTAGACTTCTGTCCCCTTCACAATCCATCTTCATCTTCTTATTAACTGATATAATATGTGCCACATAAATCCAGCATATTAAAGATGAGTTGAGTCTCTCAGAGCTCAGATGAAGGAAAGCTGAAACATGAAGAAACCAGGAGTGTTTCTATAAACTCCTCATATTAACCACATGCATGATATTAGAGGACCGATAATGTTATGAAAAACACACGTGTGTCCCGAAACATACACTAAACAAAATGGACAAACCCAAACGTTGGGTTAAAAAGGTAATTATAAATGTAACCCAATGGCTGGGTTGGTCCATATTTGACCCAAAGTTGGTTTGAACAACCCAGCATCGATTCCCGGAGCCCGAACGATCCAGACCGTGTGACCTTTGACCTCCTGATAATTAGCGCATCATCTCGGGCGGCTGGAGGGGAAATGATGCGTAGACCATGATATCATTCACTGATGTCATCAGTTCACTGGTCTCCGTGGCAACAGTGACATCTGCTAATATGACCATCAGAAGATGAGATCTGGGTTAGATCTGATGAACTGTGGAGAAGAGGAAACCTTTCTTTTCTTCTCTCTGGAAAAATCCCTGCAGTTTTCCATCTGAAATGAACACTAGTGACAGTAAAACACCAACAGCTTTTATTCCCTTTCACTCAGATGAGATTATCCACTAATAAAGGCGTATTTTTGCACGGTTCCTCGCACAACACGAGTGCATGATGTGTGAACTAATACATGTTGATGCTTGCATGACTATATGAGGGCTTTTCTCGGGAAAATGAAGTGAGTTTGTGCTTTAAAACAAGAACTAATATCTGGAGTCAGAAATATAATCTTAATTCAAAGGGAAACAAGATTTTTTTGTTTTATATCTTGATTATATCTGTCTATTTACCATTGTCAGATATTACAGTTTTTTACGATTGCTATGACAGATTTTTCAAAACTCTTAACACAGTTAGCACTACATCCGTCTGTGTCAGCCCTACTATTAACACATTTCTTGTTGCTTTAACACAAAATGCACACAATTAACACAAATTTAAAATGCTTGAACTTCTTTTACACACAAGCTCAAACAAGACCAAAACAATGGATTTTTACTGCCAAATTTACCAATGCTTTCACACTGTATGCCAGGACAGATAACACCATGCTCTAACCCTAACCTTACAGTAAAGTCAAGGTAAACACTAAACAGCTGTTTATATTGTGAATTGAAACACAAATATATCCCCTGTATTTTATTCCATTGCTACTGAGAAACAGCTGATTGAAGTTATGCAAATACCGTATGGGACAATGTGGCATTCCACCATTCCCGTGCAGTCACAGCCTGGTTAGACGCATCAGAGGATGATGTCCATTTTCCTTGCCCCTTACTTCCCTTTCCTCAACCCCATTGAGGAGTTTTCTCAGCCTGGAGATGAAAGGTTTTTGACCATAGTCCACAGGACCAAATGTCCCTCCTGTATGCAGAAGATGCTGCATACCAAGACATCACAGCTGAACACTACCAGGATAAGGCAAGCCAAAAGATTCTTCCCAAGATGCCTTACCAGGGAAGATATCAGGTGTGATGTGGATGAGAACATGTGGACAAATGCAGAAGACCGGGCAGATTAGAAGATGGCTTTTTCTGTTTGTATATTTTGTATTTTCACACACAGTAATACTGTAAATGGCAGCTATCTTGCATATTTTTGTTATCTTGCAGAAATGTCCTGTTGCAAATAAAGCCGTTACTGCAGCAATTCTGTCTCTGTCTTCTTTTCTTCATAAACCATACATTCTATAAAGCTACTCTAAGAAGGGGCATTTATTTTGTTGTATTGAATTTCTGCTGCAAAAAAAAACAACAACAACAAAATGCATGAATTTACATTACAAACAAAACAAAATGTAGAGAGACTTCAAAAAAAAAAAAAAAAACTGCAGTGCAAAACACAATCTATGATCAATACAATACAGTATACTGTCTGTTGTATAAGGGCAGACCTGACACATATAAAATAATGCAGTTTCTGTAATTTCAGCTGATGATAGTGTTTTCTTTGTCATTGTGTTATGATTGACTAAATGTTCCTGTTGGAAGAGAACATGTGTTCGTGTTTTGAATAATTATTTGATTTTGAAACATGTTTGCAGTGTTTTGGTAGACACAGTGTATTGTGTTAATGTATTATTGTATTTTGAAAATTAGTTTTGGAGTTTAGTTTACAATGTGTGATTTTGAGCATGAAATTAACCGGTTTGCCAATTGTGTGTTTTAGGTGTGTTGGTGCGTTAAGAGTTTAGGAAACTTGTTAAATGTATTGAAAAAACTGTCATAGCGATTGTAAAAAACTGTAGTTCTTATTTTAAACTCAAACTCACTTCATTTTGATATTTTTCATTAAACAAGACTTAATATCTTCAGTAATTTTTCTTCTCCAGTAAATGTCTCTTAATTTAAGAATGTTTAGATAAAAACAAGCAACATAATAAAACGTTGCCAGATCTACGATCATCTCTGTTGGGTTAGACTGAACCCGTTCACCTCTGTTGGGTTAGACTGAACCCGATCACCTCTGTTGGGTTAGACTGAACCCGATCAGCTCTGTTGGGTTAGACTGAACCCGATCACCTCTGTTGGGTTAGACTGAACCCGATCACCTCTGTTGGGTTAGACTGAACCCGATCACCTCTGTTGGGTTAGACTGAACCCGATCAGCTCTGTTGGGTTAGACTGAACCCGTTCATCTACCTGATCACCTCTGTTGGGTTAGACTGAACCCATTCATCTCTGTTGGGTTAGACTGAACCCGATCACCTCTGTTGGGTTACACTGAACCCGTTCATCTACCTGATCACCTCTGTTGGGTTAGACTGAACCCATTCATCTCTGTTGGGTTAGACTGAACCCGATCACCTCTGTTGGGTTACACTGAACCCGTTCATCTACCTGATCACCTCTGTTGGGTTAGACTGAACCCAAACATGTCTGTTGGGTTAGACTGAACCCGATCACGTCTGTTGGGTTAGACTGAACCCGTTCATCTCTGTTGGGTTAGACTGAACCCGATCACCTCTGTTGGGTTAGACTGAACCCGTTCATCTCTGTTGGGTTAGACTGAACCCGATCACGTCTGTTGGGTTAGACTGAACCCGTTCATCTCTGTTGGGTTAGACTGAACCCGATCACCTCTGTTGGG
>JAJAQA010000007.1:48680656-48698156 GCA_021464565.1 Rutilus rutilus
ACAACATCGATACCGGCTCAGCTCCACCCATCCGCCTGCGACCCCACCGGCTAGCGCTGGCCAAACAGACATCAGCAGAGCACAGATCCGGGAGATGGAGAAAGCAGGAGTAACTGAGCCGTCCAAGAGCCCGTAGACAGCCCCGCCGTGCTTATCAAGAAGAAGACTCCTCTTGGCGGCTTTGTGTGGACTATCGCCGCTTAAAGACTCTTTCCTGCAACTGCGAATCAACGACACCCTGGACTGTTTCGCGGGGTTGAGCTGGTTCAGCTCCCTTGACCTCCGGAGTGGGTCCTGCAGAGCTCCCTGGGCCTGGAGTCATACTACCAACGCTTCGTCCAGAACTTCTCCACCATCGCCAGCCCGCTGCACCAGCTAACAGAAAAGGACGACCCTTCTTCTGGGAGGACAGCCTTCAACCGCTTGAAGTACAGAATTTTTGTCTTGTTTCCAGTTGAAATATCAAAAAAATCTTAAATCAAGATGCATTTACTAGATGAGTAAGATACCATAAGATATTAAGTCTTGTTTTCTGGGGGGAAAAAATCTAATTAAGTGAGTTTGAACCTAAAACAAGCTATATTATCTGTAAAACTGGTAGACCACACATTTTCTCACTTCATTTTGATTGACACAACTCACTTCAGTTTGATTGATTTCCCCAGAAAAGTGTGTGTGTGTGTGTGTGTGTGTGTGTGTGTGTGTGTGTGTGTGTGTGTTCATCACTGCTCACCTCAGCTCACTCTCATTCTGAAATCAACTCAAGGTTCTTCAGCATCTCAGAGGACAGAGAGCTTTATGAATATCTTTATGAATATCTGACATCATCAGCAGAAACAGTGTCTCTCTGTGTGAACTGGAGCAGATGTTGATGTGTTTGTGGAAATACTATGGCAACATCGCAACAAATATCCTGATCGAACCCAATGAAATCACTGGCACATGTGAAGAGTTTCTCACTCTATGGCAAGCCTTTCCACTCTTACATTTTTTCTCATTGTTTACACACAAATACTGGTTCTTGAGACACAATGAGCACAACATGTAACTCATTCATCAACCCCCTGAACCAGTTCTGCTAAACTACAAGCACAATTCCTGCTTTACACTCAAAGTGCAATTCTAAAACACACTTTTTTCAAAACACTACACACAATTCTCTGCATTTGGCACAATTTTTATGCAGAAAATCTCTTGTTTTCACAAGGAACACACTGCCATTCAAATATGCTCACTGACTCATCACATGGGCAAACACCCGTCACACAGTTTTACAATTAGCAATCAGAGCTTTAGCATTAGGCAACAGGTCAGCTCTTCTGTTTTGGAGCAATGGATGCCAACATTGGAAACAGAGCTAGAACGAGAGCCAGAGCCAGAGCCAGAGCCAGAGCCAGAACGAGAGCCAGAGCCAGAGCCAGAGCCAGAACGAGAGCCAGAACGAGAGCCAGAGTGAGAGTAAGACGAGGATGAGGACGAGGATGAGGAAGGCAAAGGACCGTAATCTCTGATGAGATCTGAGCCACTTTGGTTGACCATGTGGTCAACCATGATCTAACAATGAGGGAGGCTGGGCAAAGGCTACAGCCAAATTTGAGCAGGTACACTGTAGCATCCATCATCCGGACTTTCCAAAATGAGAATAGGTAAGAAATCTACTCACTAGAAAACTGCAGGACTGCATATCAATACAGCACTCAGTGAGTACAGTAGTACAGTATTGCCTGTGGACTGTTCTGTAGGACTGTAAAAATAAAGTATTTGGGAAATGTATTCCTACTTTGTATTCCTACACAGTATTTACAGTATTTTACTATTTGTTTGGCAGAACTGAGCGATTCCCAACACAAGGCGGTCGGGAGCGTGTTCGGTCTCCTGAACAGGAAACTGAAATCATGAACACGGTCATAGAAAATAACGCCATACCATTACGGCAAATACAAAGAAAAATAATAGAGAACAATGAGATATTTCTAAATAGTGATAGGGTAGGGTTATCAACCCTGGACCGTGTCTTGCGCAGAAATAATCTGAGGATGAAGCAGGTCTACAGGGTGCCGTTTCAACGCAATTCAGAAAGAGTCAAAGAATTGCGATATAACTGTGTGCAAGTGAGTCCTATACAATCCCACAAATGATTCATACTCTCAACACTGTATAAATTATACATATTTCAGTATTGTAATCATAATGATTGTGCTTCACAATACTGACCACTCCATGTCCTTTCCTGATATTGTCATGTGTGTTTCAGAGAGTCCTCGAGCTAGAGGAGGCTAGTGGAGCACCAGTTCATCTTCACTGATGAGGTTGGATTCAAGACGAAAGAGGAGAAGGAATTTCATTGGCCAGCGTGCCACTGTTGAAGTCCCTGGCCAGCGCGGAGGGAACATCACTATGTGTGCAGCAGAGGTGGGACCAAGTCATTGTTTTGCAAGTCACAAGTCAGTTTCGAGTCTTTGCATTCAAGTCCCAAGTCAAGATCCCAAGTCAAGACAGTCAAGTCCCAAGTCAAGATCCCAAGTCAAGACAGTCAAGTCCAAGTCAAGTTGCAAGTCCTCGAGTTTAAGCTTCAAGTCTTAAACAAGTCATTAGTGCTTTTTGCACAAATTAGTGTCTCAGTGTTAATTACTATAGTAAAGTAAATGTATACTAATTTATATCAGGAAGGCTTTTAAAATATGTTCACGACTTAGCAGTTAAATTTCATGATTGCGATAAAATTTTCACTAAGGACACCCATCTATCTCAGTTCAGTTTAGGGATCGTTCTTAGTGACGTGTGACAAAATAAGGAAAAGGCAGTGAAAAAAAAACTATTTTATTGGTTACAGAGTAACAAAGCCAAAATCATTTCATTGAACATTTTGTATGTGTGTGTGAGAGAGAATGTGTCTATGAGTGTATCTAAGCCATTATTTAGAACCTAAAATAAACTGAATAAGAAATATTGAGTCCCTGGTTAAATTATTTTGTTAACGCGACAGTAATTGTAGAACATTCCTATTTCCCTGGCGAAGTGTGTGTCACGTGACACTTTCTGGGGCTACATTTTCGTAAAACATATTTACAAAACATAAATCATCCATTTCTCCTGAAAGACATGTGAGTGAGTGGCTGGTGAACAGGGAGAAGACTATAGGTCCCTATAGCCTAAAATGTGCGTTTGTTGTGGGGGAAAAAAACATGTCTCAAAATTGTTTGAAAGGTTTATTATTTCCGATTACTAATTGACATCAGTGTGTGTTTTTTTCTCAAATTATAAATGGTTCGCTAGTACTTGTGTATTTAAATCCCTAAAAACAAAACAAACTAAAAAACATTATTTGGTTGAAAACTGTCTGACCGTGTGATAAACGCGCTCTCTGGCTCAGTGATCAGATCATGCGTCAGTGATACAGAGTTATACTACACTACACTACACTGATTACACCTCTGATCTGTGGTTTTAGAAGGTAGGTCAAGTCTTTCCGAGTCACAGGGCTCAAGTCAGAGTCGAGTCGCAAGTCATGCACCACAGCGTCATCCATCACCACCCTACCCTTGGCCCCTACAACACTGCCCATCTGATCACGTTCCTGGACACCCCACACACCCCACACAACACACCAGGCACAACACACCCCACACAACACACCAGGCACAACACACACAACAAACCCAACACAACACACCCCACACAACACACACAACACACCCGACACACACACACACAACACACCCGACACAACACACACCCCACACCCCACACAACACACCAGGCACAACACACACAACACACCCGACACAACACACAACACACCCGACACAACACACCCGACACACACACACACACAACACACCCGACACAACACACAACACACACAACACACCCGACACAACACACACAACACACCTGACACACACACACACAACACACCCGACACAACACACACCCCACACCCCACACAACACACCAGGCACAACACACACAACACACCCGACACAACACACAACACACACAACACACCCGACACAACACACACAACACACCTGACACACACACACACAACACACCCGACACAACACACACCCCACACCCCACACAACACACCAGGCACAACACACACAACACACCCGACACAACACACAACACACACAACACACCCGACACAACACACACAACACACCCGACACACACACACACAACACACCCCACACAACACACACAACACACCCGACACAACACACACAACACACCCGACACAACACACCCCACACAACACACACAACACACCCGACACAACACACAACACACCCGACACAACACACACAACACACCCCACACAACACACCAGGCACAACACACACAACACACCCGACACACACACACACACACACAACACACCCGACACAACACACACAACACACCCGACACAACACACAACACACCCGACACAACACACCCGACACAACACACACAACACACCCGACACAACACACACAACACACCCGACACAACACACACAATACAACCGACACAACACACCCTACACAACACACCAGGCACAACACACACAACAAACCCGACACAACACACCCCACACACCCCACACAACACACCAGGCACAACACACACAACACACCCGACACACACACACACACACAACACACCCGACACAACACACACAACACACCCGACACAACACACCCGACACACCCGACACAACACACACAACACACCCGACACAACACACACAATACAACCGACACAACACACACAACACACCCTACACAACACACACAACACACAACACACCCCACACAACACACACAACACACCCGACACAACACACAACACACCCGACACAACACACAACACACCCGACACAACACACAACACACAACACACCCCACACAACACACACAACACACCCGACACAACACACACAACACACCCCACACAACACACAACACACCCGACACAACACACACAACACACCCGACACAACACACACAACACACCCCACACAACACACCCGACACAACACACTCATTCCAGCAGATCAGATGGACGGCCCAGAGCAGCTTGGGGACGTTGTTATTTGGGACGACGTAAGTTTCCACCGGGCTTCTCTGGTTCGTAACTGGTTCACTGCCCACCCACGCTTTCTAGTTGTTTATCTCCCTCCATCTTCTCCATTCCTCAATCCTATTGAGGAACATTTTTCTGCCTGGAGATGGAAAGTGTATGAACGAAATCCACAAATGCGTATACCCCTTCTCCAAGCTATGGAAGACGCATGTAGAGATATAGCAGTTGATGCTTTACACGCCATGCTATGCGATATTCCCCCCCGCTGGACAACAGTGCCTGTGATGTGATGAGGAGCTGTGGCCAGACCAGACCAGAACAGAAGAGTTTTTTACTGTAACTGTATACAGTGAATCCTTCTGTTGTTTGTATGTAGACCACTGTATGTGCAACTTTGTGTTGGTTGGGATGAACTGAGCGATATTGTGATATTTGTTACTGTGTATTTTTGTGTTCTGAGTATTAAAAACAATATTCTCAAATATTTTACAACACATATGTACTGTCTGTAGTAAGTGTAACAATGAACAAAAAAAAGGCCTAAGTCATTATGATGAATGGAGAAGTGTTTTACATTGAGCACATCAGTGTTCAGCTGGTTCTGATAAATGTCTATTCATATGATGGTTTGTGTGTGTCATTTGAAAACAAAATATCATTTTGAGAAGAAATAACATTGTTTTGAATGTAAAGTTTCATTTTGCAGGAGAATTGAGGGGTTTTGTGTGTGTGTGTGTGTGTGTGTGTGTGTGTGTGTGTGTGTGTGTGTTTGATTTGTGTGTAGAGTTCTGAGAGTATGAGGCATGCTTTCAGAAAATGTGAAAACAATCAAGAAAAACTGTAATCATTCGCAGGATATGAATTCCTGATTACAAGAATTGCATTTCAACTAGTAAAAACTATAATTCTTGATTTCTGTATTCTGTAATTGTATTTGCCCTAAATGTCACAATAGGCTGCCATTCAAATTCAGGTGTTGATATCAAGAATTCATGAAATGTTAATTCTTACAGTTTTTTACAATCGCTATGACAGTTTTTTCAATACATTTAACAAGTTTCCTAAACTCTTAACGCACCAAAACACCTAAAACACACAATTGGCAAACCGGTTAATTTCATGCTCAAAATCACACATTGTAAACTAAACTCCAAAACTAATTTTCAAAATACAATAATACATTAACACAATACACTGTGTCTCACAAAACACTGCAAACATGTTTCAAAATCAAATAATTATTCAAAACACGAACACATGTTCTCTTCCAACAGGAACATTTAGTCAATCATAACACAATGACAAAGAAAACACTATCATCAGCTGAAATTACAGAAACTGCATTATTATATGTGTGTCAGGTCTGCCCTTATACAACAGACAGTATACTGTATTGTATTGATCATAGATTGTGTTTTGCACTGCAGTTTTTTTTTTATTTTTTTTTTAAGTCTCTCTACATTTTTGTTTTGTTTGTAATGTAAATTCATGCATTTTGTTGTTGTTGTTTTTTTGCAGCAGAAATTCAATACAACAAAATAAATGCCCCTTCTTAGAGTAGCTTTATAGAATGTATGGTTTATGAAAAAAAGAAGACAGAGACAGAATTGCTGCAGTAACGGCTTTATTTGCAACAGGACATTTCTGCAAGATAACAAAAATATGCATATAGCTGCCATTTACAGTATTACTGTGTGTGAAAATACAAAATATACAAACAGAAAAAGCCATCTTCTAATCTGCCCGGTCTTCTGCATTTGTCCACATGTTCTCATCCACATCACACCTGATATCTTCCCTGGTAAGGCATCTTGGGAAGAATCTTTTGGCTTGCCTTATCCTGGTAGTGTTCAGCTGTGATGTCTTGGTATGCAGCATCTTTTGCATACAGGAGGGACATTTGGTCCTGTGGACGATGGTCAAAAACCTTTCATCTCCAGGCTGAGAAAACTCCTCAATGGGGTTGAGGAAAGGGAAGTAAGGGGCAAGGAAAATGGACATCATCCTCTGATGCGTCTAACCAGGCTGTGACTGCACGGGAATGGTGGAATGCCACATTGTCCCATACGGTATTTGCATAACTTCAATCAGCTGTTTCTCAGTAGCAATGGAATAAAATACAGGGGATATATTTGTGTTTCAATTCACAATATAAACAGCTGTTTAGTGTTCACCTTGACTTTACTGTAAGGTTAGGTTTAGAACATGGTGTTATCTGTTCTGACATACAGTGTGAAAGCATTGGGAAATTTGGCAGTAAAAATCCATTGTTTTGGTCTTGTTTGAGCTTGTGTGTAAAAGAAGTTCAAGCATTTTAAATTTGTGTTAATTGTGTGCATTTTGTGTTAAAGCAACAAGAAATGTGTTAATAGTAGGGCTGTGAAAAGATTAATCGTGATTAATCGCATCCAAAATAAAAGTTTGTGTTTACATAATATATGTGTGTATAATTATTTTGTATATATAAATACACACACACACGCATGTATTTATTTAAGAAATATTTGCATGTATATACTGTATATATTTATATATAATTTATATTATATATAAATATAAATATTTTATATATAAATAACACATTTTTCTTAAATATATACATGCAAGTGTGTGTATTTATATATACAAAATAATTATACACAGTGCAGACACATATATTATGTAAACACAAACTTTTATTTTGGATGCGATTATTGCGATTAATCTTTTCACAGCCCTAGTTAATAGTATAGCTTACACAGACGGATGTAGTGCTAACTGTGTTAGGAGTTTTGGAAAATTGTTAAATGTATTGAAAAATCTGTCATAGCAATCGTAAAAAACTGTAACGTTACTGAAGAACGTTTGTTCTTAACTTTGAGAGCTTTCCCTGTTGTCCGTGAATCTGATTGTGAAATGAAGAGCGTCTCACAACTTTCAGCCGAGCAGCTTCAAACACACTGAAGATATTCTAGAATTATGAAGGAAATGTTGGTGTGTGTGTGTGTGTGTGTGTGTGTGTGTGTGTGTGTGTGTGTGTGTCAGTCACATTAGTGACGCTTCATCACGGTGAGTTTAATCCGGTCCGCTCGTCTCCACACTGATGTTTTTAGATTTATATGAGAGGCTTATTCAAATTTCAAACATCAGCCTGAAAATTAAGGCTGGCAGGAGAAGCGGATGAAGATGAAGATGAAGAAGAAAAAGATGAAGATGAAGAAGAAATAAAGATGAAGATGAAGATGATGAAGATGAAGATGATGAAGATGAAGAATAAAGATGAAGATGAATAAGATGAAGATGAAGATGAAGAATAAAGATGAATAAGATGAAGATGAAGATGAAGAATAAAGATGAAGAAGATGAAGATGAAGAATAAAGATGAAGATGAAGATGAATAAGATGAAGATGAAGATGAAGATGAAGAATAAAGATGAAGAAGAAGATGAAGATGAAGATGAAGAAGATGAAGAATAAAGATGAAGATGAAGATGAATAAGATGAAGATGAAGAATAAAGATGAAGAAGAAGATGAAGAAGATGAAGATGATCAGTGATGTCACCTGTGTCTCGTCAGTGATGTCACCTGTGCCTCGTCAGTGATGTCACCTGTGTCTCGTCAGTGATGTCACCTGTGTCTCGTCAGTGATGTCACCTGTGTCTCGTCAGTGATGTCACCTGTGTCTCGTCAGTGATGTCACCTGTGTCTCGTCAGTGATGTCACCTGTGTCTCGTCAGTGATGTCACCTGTGCCTCGTCAGTGATGTCACCTGTGCCTCGTCAGTGATGTCACCTGTGCCTCGTCAGTGATGTCACCTGTGTCTCGTCAGTGATGTCACCTGTGTCTCGTCAGTGATGTCACCTGTGTCTCGTCAGTGATGTCACCTGTGTCTCGTCAGTGATGTCACCTGTGTCTCGTCAGTGATGTCACCTGTGTCTCGTCAGTGATGTCACCTGTGTCTCGTCAGTGATGTCACCTGTGCCTCGTCAGTGATGTCACCTGTGTCTCGTCAGTGATGTCACCTGTGTCTCGTCAGTGATGTCACCTGTGCCTCGTCAGTGATGTCACCTGTGTCTCGTCAGTGATGTCACCTGTGCCTCTCCATGGTTTCTTTAACAACACGATTTCTGCAGTCAGACTACAGATCTGATGACAGTGATGATGTTAGTGCAGGAGTGTGACATGTTTTAGTTAAACACATTCCCACATTTCACTTCATCTCTTTTAATTACTCAACCGGTCCGTCTAGAAATACAGAGGAAACTCCAACACAATCCTGAGCGATAGTTCGAGATCAAGGCTTTTTCATGTTCACACGTCTGCGACTGGACCCAGCAAGCGCTGTTTAAAAGACGTGTAATAGCGGCCCAAACTCAGCCTGACGTCTAGGCTAAAACAAGGCAAAATTTGGGCTGTCAGTGAAAATGTAATAGACGTCTAAACCATAGCCTAAGAATAGTCATCAATTAGTTAAGAAAAAAATGAACCCAAACACCCTGTAATCACTGTTTACTTGCTTACATGATGGAGTATCAAACATCTCACAAGTTAATTTGGCAAAAACGACATGTTACCAAATTCAAGGTTATTTTGGCTAGAAGTGTGTTACTCATAGCCGGACTATATCGGGTCTATAGTTCACCTACTCAAAGCTTGTGTGTGTGTGCATGTTTGACCTGTTGCTCATGTGCTGTGAACGG
Organism: Rutilus rutilus; assembly: GCA_021464565.1. NCBI lineage: Eukaryota > Metazoa > Chordata > Actinopteri > Cypriniformes > Leuciscidae > Rutilus > Rutilus rutilus. Next base: position 48,690,410 of record JAJAQA010000007.1, read on the forward strand.
AGTGTATCATCAGTGTGTGAGAGGACACACTTCACGATGCTAAAACAACAGTATTTTTAGATCTTCTCTCTGCTATAAATGGACTGGTTTTGTTTAGATGTTTAATCTGTGAACAGCAGGAGTTAGTCATCGACCGGTCCTGAATGATGTTACGATCACATGCCAACAGTGTGTGTGTGTGTGTGTAAATGTGTGTAAATGTGTGTATGTGTGAGTGATTGAGTTTATATGGAGTCAGAGGATGCGATCTTCGTGACCTCACACACACACACACACACACACACTGCTGAAGATCTGAGCTGATGGAGTTTGTCAGTAGGATTTACACACCGAAATCATTCAGACGTAATATCTGAATACCATTAGATCATCACAAAATATCAAATCAAGCACTACAGATGCAGTGATGTTAAAGAAAACAGTGTGTGTGTTTGTGTGTTTGTGTGTGTGTGCGTGTGTGTGTGTGCATGTATGTGTGTGTGTTTAGTGGACCATGAGGATAGTTTGACATTAGTGAAGGATCTGATCAAGCACATTTCTGTTACACATGAACATTAACTGTTTGTTAGTTATTTGGTCTTTAATAATGTTCTCAAAACGTTAGAACATAAACATTAATACATAATTTATTGAATGTTTTTTATTAAATGTTTTAGTTGGATGTTCTCTAAACGTTTTTTAAATGTTACTTGTTTCAGAACGTTCACAGAACATTCAAAAGTGACGTTCCCATATATTCCCTTAACGTTCCCATAACCAAGAAAAAAACTTTTCAGGAATAAATTAAGATGATTCATGAATGTGAGCAAATGAAAATAATGCTCAGTTCTTTAACAGCCGGTTTAGCCGTCGCTGTGAGAGCAAACATACAGTACCAGCAGTGTAAGATCGGCTCCTTCTAATGGGGAAATTACTAGAATAAAGTTACGTAACTTTATAACCATTTTGTCATTTCATAAAGCCAGGAGTTCTGGTGTCCATGACAACCATGAAAACACGGGAAAACATTTCCCTCCAAAAGAAAGAAGGAGAGAAAGAAGCAGGACAATGTTGTTCTCATCGCTCACACACTCACGGTTCATGATGCAAGGGTTTCATCTCTAATAGTTCTGATGTGTAAGAGAAGAACTGGGACCTCTTCCCAGTGTGTGTGTGTGTGTGTGTGTGTGTGTGTGTGTGTGTGTGTGTGTGTGTGTGTGTGTGTGTGTGTGAGTGTGTGTGTGTGAGTGTGTGTGTTCAGGGACGCTCGTGTTTCTTCTGTGCCGGAATGATGTGGAAGAGCCTGAGGCTTAAACCGGGCTAAACGAATGACAAACAAGCCATTAAAGTGAGTGTGTGTGTGTGTGTGTGTGTGTGTGTGTGTGTGTGTGTGTGTGTGTGTGTGTGTGTAATAAGGGTCAAAATGAGACTAAAGTGTTTCTTGAGTCTCACCACAGAAACACTCACATGAAGAATGCCTTCAGAAGACTGGACACACACACACACACACACACACACACACACACACACACACACACACACACACACACACTGCACGAACGGTTACGCCTGTTAGGAGATTTTCAGGGATCGGTTTGAGATTATGTAAAAGAGCAGCGCGAACCGAAACTCTTCCTACTCAGTATTTTTGTCTTGTTTTCAGTCCAAATATCTAAAAATTCTTAAATCAAGATGCATTTACTAGAGGAGTAAAATGCCATAAGATATTAAGTCTTGTTTTCTGTGGTAATAAATCAAAATTAAGTGAGTTGCTGCTTATAAAAAGCTAAATGATCTGCCAATGGGGAAAGAAAAATAATGTTAATTCAAACAGAAACTTCTTACCCCGTTGGCAGATAATTTAGCATGTTTTAAGCAAAAACTCATTTAATTTTGATTTATTCCCCCAGAAAACAAGACATAACATCTTATGGCATTTTACTCCTCTAGTAAATGCATCTTGATTTAAGAATTTGGTAACACTTTAGAATAAGGTTCATTAAAGCTGCAGTCTGTAGTTTTTCCTCTTTGTCGCCATCTCTGTTAGAAATCTGCAATTGCAGTTATTCGCGGATTATCAGCTGTACGTGGGTTGTGCCTCGGCTCGGCACAGCGCGGATGAGTTCGTGTTTTGAGGAGAATGTCAGTCGCCGGTGTGGATCCTGGCGTTCGCAATCACAGATTCTACTTTATGGAAGCATGAGCAACATAAGAGTTTTCACTGGAAATGTCCTCTGATCAAGAAACATCCACTTCTGTTCTGACCAACTGAGGGGAAAAAGCACTGCAGTAAATCAAGCTGATTAAATCTAACGATCGCTTATATCACGTCAAACCGTGCAAATTATACTTTGTTTTCAAATTGTTAATGTTCACAACATCAGCATTGCGTGATTACATCTAACGTGTGTTAGGGCTACCACCAGTTCCCATGTGCAGTCTAACTTCTAATCGTCATCCCAACACATTAATGTTCCTTAGAACCGGTTCTTCCCCGTCGAGCAGAACAACAGCGTCTCTGTGTCTGTGTTACACCTCTGCAAAACACGATATCATCCTTGTGTCCGCATGGGCCGGTGTCAGTCTCTGTTTCTGTAGCCGCTCCGAAGTCCGAAGTCTCTTGCATTTTACAGCGGGTGAATCTCCAGCTGGTGATTGTCGTTTGAACCTTTCTGGATCCGCCATCAAGTTGACAAGTTTAATGATATCAAGTGCTGTGAGAAAAGGCTATAAATCTCCAGCACCCTCACACTCATCGCCGACTAGCCCAGACTCTTCTTCATGTGGACAGGTGTGACTTTATGTGGACAGATGTGGACAGATGTGACGTAATGATGCAAAGACATGCTCGAATATCCCGCATAAATCCACCAGTACCGCTGGAGTTAGACACATGATTAGAAGCGTACCGTTCTGAAGCGACGGCAAGCAGAGAGTTCTGAACACCGGCTGGTCATGGACTTGCTCAAACATTTATTTTGGATAATTATTAACCCAAAAAAGTTACGGACTGCAGCTTTAACATTAACTAACAATGAACAATACATTTGTTACTGTATTTATGAATCTTTGTTAATGTTAGCTAATATAAATCCAGCTGTTCATTGTTTGTTCATGTTAGTTCACAACAACCTTTGTATTAGTAAATGTTGAAATTCATATGATTAATAAATGATGAAGTATTGTTCATTCTTAGTTCATGTTCAGTAAGGTAGTTAAATCATGTTAACTAATAAACCTTATTGTAAAGTGTTAGCAAGAATTGTTAGATATGTGGAAACAAGACAGAAATACTGAGTGAGAAAAGCATTTTCTGCAGTGTGAAAGAAAGTCATACGGGTTTGAACAACATGAGGGCGAGTAATGAAGACTGTTGTTGTAGACGGAGGTCAGTGATCTCACCAAAGTCCAGCCAGGAAAGTTTCTTCTGTGTTTCTTTCATTTCTCAGCTCGTACAGTTCTGGCTCTTCTCCTGCTCAGGTTCAGTGTGTAGGGAACAGCACTAATGAGTGAAGATCATGGTGACTCATGCAGATCTGGGGGAGGAACACCACACACACTCATCACTAAACCTCAGCGCTGCCAAAACACTCTCCGCCCCACAGTCACACCACACACACACGCTGACTTATGAAACACACACTCACACACACACTCATTATTACTTCAAAGTTACTGTCGTCATTGGGTGAAACTCAGAGCTGGGTGTGAGGCTCATAATCACACACACACACACACACACACACACACACACACACACACACACATGGACGGACGGACGCTGCTTGTGTTTATTCTCTCGTAAAGTCAACAGTATCGCGTTGTGCCAAGCATTCGTTCGCTCTTCTCAGAGGACATTACCACGGCTGTGCCGCCCAAAACAACAACGCAGTGTGTGTGTGTGTGTGTGTGTGTTACAGACACGGGTGTTTCAGCCTCCTCATGAAGACTTGGTTTTAAGTCACAATGAAAGCAAAATGGAAAATTCTTGTTTTTTATGGAATATTGCAGTTCATTATAAATCAATTATCTGTGCACATCATTATTGTTTTAAATTCATGTGCCTTGAATCAAAATAACTTCCTCTCTCATAAAATTGTGTCCCAAACATTTTGTTGATAAATGGCAAAGATTTTTCTAACTTTCTATCAGAGTTAGTATTGGCTGCAGCTAAAATACTAATTGTTGGTGATTTTAATATACATATAGATAATGAAAAAGATGCATTGGGATTGGCATTTAAAGACATTCTGAACTCTATTAGAGTTAGACAACACATGTCAGGACCTACTCATCGTCGTAATCATACTCTAGATCTAATATTATCACATGGAATAGATGTTGATGCCGTTGAAATTCTGCAGCAGAGCGATGACATCTCAGATCATTATCTAGTCTCGTGTAAACTTCACTTAGCCAAGGCTGCAAAGCCGACTCCGTGTTATAAATATGTTAGACCTATCACTTCTGCCACTAATTTATTAATAATCTTCCTGATCAGTTTCATCATCTCAGCATCCCGGATAGCTTAGTTTTAAACTTTTAACTCTCTCTTTTCCAGCACTTTAGACACAGTTGCTCCGTTGCGCTTAAAGAAGGTTAAAGAAAATAGTCCAACGCCGTGGTACAACGAGCACACTCGGGCCCTTAAGAGAGCAGCCAGAGAGATGGAGCAACTGGAAGAAAACAAAACTAGAGGTATTTCGCATCTCATGGAAGGAGAGCTCGATTGCTTACAGAGAGGCCTTAAAAGCTGCTAGATCTGCTTATTTTTCAACCCTATTAGAAGAAAATACACAAAAGCCTAGGTATTTATTTGAAACAGTGGCTAAACTAACGAAAAGTAAAGCTTCAACCCCAGAAGTTTCCAAGCAACACAGCAGTAATGACTTTATGAACTTCTTTACTTATAAGATTGATAATATCAGGCAGTGCATTGTAGTCTCCCTGAGGAACAGTTCATTCATTCATTCATTGCTATAGGAGAGGAAGAATTCGTTAAACTCGTTAAATCATCTAAATCAACAACTTGTATGTTAGACCCTATACCGACTAAGCTACTGAAAGAGATGCTTCCAGAGGTCATAGATCCTCTTCTCAATATCATTAATTCATCTTTGTCATTAGGATACGTACCAAAAACTTTTAAGTTGGCTATGATTAAACCGCTACAGAATTAGTCAATCACAGGCCGATTTAAGTCCTTTAAAGGCAGTATCCTCACAATTATGTTCCTTTTTAGAAAGAAATGGGGTAGCACTTCATTGTACAGTCTTCAGTCATGTACACATGATGTACTTATTACAGTAATTACAATAACTGTGTAATAACTATGTGCTAACGCTAACCCTGACTGTACACTGAAATAATGACACTTTTGTATTTTTAGAGCTGCTTTACAGCAGAATTTGTTTAGTTTGCGTAATTGGTTCTGTTGCAGTAATTGTAAGATCAGATGTTGAAGCGTCTGATGCTCGGACACACGCAGGGAGAAAGTAATTAAGGGATTTAGATAATAGTCAGTTTTGTTCTAAACAAAAGTAAACATTTCTCAGAAAGCAATGATTAAGATACGATTGTCGGTTGTCATAAGTGATGAAGAGCCGGTTGTTAAATATGTGAGTTTAACATTTTCCAAATGTTATTATCAGACTTTTAAGCAACAATGTTGAGAAATATAGAGCTATAGTTAAATATTTCAGCTATAGTAACGTCTCTGATTTCAGGCAGAATTACTATAGTAAAGAGTGATGTTGTTATTTACTGTGATCACTTAAACTACACTGCAAACATCATGTTCTTCCTCAGTGTTTCTGTCTCGTTCTCCAGCACATATATCTAAACATTCATAAATCAAGATACATTTACTGGAGAAGAAGCAAAATGACTGAAGATATTAAGTCTTGTTTAGTGAAAAATGTGTCAAAACATGATTAGATATTAGTGCTGGAAAACGAGACAGAAACACTGAGGAAGAACATGATGTTAGCAGTGCAGAAACACATGATTTGACTGATTGTTAAGGACTGATGTGTCTCCCTGTGTGTCGTGTTCGGAGCGGCGTGTGTTTAGCATTAAATGCCTCGATGCGTTTGATCACACGAGCGACTGCGAGGCTTACTTTAAACGTCTCGGTTCCGGCGCTGGAATCACGCTCAGTGTTAGCCGCTAGCGTTAGCCGCTAGTGTTAGCCTGCAGTCGCTCTCGCCTGTCCATCCCCAGGGATGAATATTGAATGTTTGGTGCCGCTTGTTAAAATGCCCTCAGAACCTTCATGTCTTCTGACATTCAGCTGGGCTCAAGAAATTATTCGCTTCTGACCCACTTTTTGTGTGTTTTAGACCTGCAACGCTGAATTCAAAGTAGGAGAGTGAATTGTGCGACTGTGAGGAAAATCTTTGAAGGAAAAGCTGGAAAATCTGGGTTGAGACTCAGGGCCCTATCACACACTCGGTGCAATGTGGCGCGACAAAAGTGTGTTTTGTTAGTTTCAGTTCAACACAGTTTTCATTTTCACGATATGTGCCACGTTGTTTAAGTAGCGAATGCATTTGCTGGTCTGAGAACCAGGTGTGTGTTCAGACGCGTGTTGGACCGTTGCTATCTGAGAACCAGGTGTGTGTTCAGGCGCGTGTTGGACCGTTGCTATCTGAGAACCAGGTGTGTGTTCAGGCACATGTTGGACCGTTGCTATCTGAGAACCAGGTGTGTGTTCAGGCGCGTGTTGGACCGTTGCTATCTGAGAACCAGGTGTGTGTTCAGGCGCGTGTTGGACCGTTGCTATCTGAGAACCAGGTGTGTGTTCAGGCACATGTTGGACTGTTGCTATCTGAGAACCAGGTGTGTGTTCAGGCGCGTGTTGGACCGTTGCTATCTGAGAACCAGGTGTGTGTTCAGGCACATGTTGGACTGTTGCTATCTGAGAACCAGGTGTGTGTTCAGGCGCGTGTTGGACCGTTGCTATCTGAGAACCAGGTGTGTGTTCAGGCGCGTGTTGGACCGTTGCTATCTGAGAACCAGGTGTGTGTTCAGGCGCGTGTTGGACCGTTGCTATCTGAGAACCAGGTGTGTGTTCAGGCACATGTTGGACCGTTGCTATCTGAGAACCAGGTGTGTGTTCAGGCACATGTTGGACTGTTGCTATCTGAGAACCAGGTGTGTGTTCAGGCGCGTGTTGGACCGTTGCTATCTGAGAACCAGGTGTGTGTTCAGGCGCGTGTTGGACCGTTGCTATCTGAGAACCAGGTGTGTGTTCAGGCACATGTTGGACCGTTGCTATCTGAGAACCAGGTGTGTGTTCAGGCGCGTGTTGGACCGTTGCTATCTGAGAACCAGGTGTGTGTTCAGGCGCGTGTTGGACCGTTGCTATCTGAGAACCAGGTGTGTGTTCAGGCGCGTGTTGGACCGTTGCTATCTGAGAACCAGGTGTGTGTTCAGGCACATGTTGGACTGTTGCTATCTGAGAACCAGGTGTGTGTTCAGGCGCGTGTTGGACCGTTGCTATCTGAGAACCAGGTGTGTGTTCAGGCACATGTTGGACTGTTGCTATCGGAGAACCAGGTGTGTGTTCAGGCGCGTGTTGGACCGTTGCTATCTGAGAACCAGGTGTGTGTTCAGGCACATGTTGGACCGTTGCTATCTGAGAACCAGGTGTGTGTTCAGGCACATGTTGGACTGTTGCTATCTGAGAACCAGGTGTGTGTTCAGGCGCGTGTTGGACCGTTGCTATCTGAGAACCAGGTGTGTGTTCAGATGCGTGTTGGACCGT
>JAJAQA010000007.1:48703156-48708156 GCA_021464565.1 Rutilus rutilus
CATACACTCTCACAAACACAACATACACTCTAACAAACACACCATACACTCTCACAAACACACCATACACACTCACAAACACACCATACACTCTCACAAACACACCATACACACTCACAAACACACCATACACACTCACAAACACAACATACACACTCACAAACACAACATACACTCTCACAAACACAACATACACACTCACAAACACACCATACACTCTCACAAACACACCATACACACTCACAAACACACCATACACTCTCACAAACACAACATACACACTCACAAACACAACATACACACTCACAAACACACCATACACTCTCACAAACACAACATACACACTCACAAACACAACATACACTCTCACAAACACAACATACACACTCACAAACACAACATACACACTCACAAACACACCATACTCACAAACACAACATACACTCTCACAAACACAACATACACTCTAACAAACACACCATACACTCTCACAAACACACCATACACACTCACAAACACACCATACACTCTCACAAACACACCATACACACTCACAAACACACCATACACACTCACAAACACAACATACACACTCACAAACACAACATACACTCTCACAAACACAACATACACACTCACAAACACAACATACACACTCACAAACACACCATACTCACAAACACAACATACACTCTCACAAACACAACATACACTCTAACAAACACACCATACACTCTCACAAACACACCATACACACTCACAAACACACCATACACTCTCACAAACACACCATACACACTCACAAACACACCATACACAATCACAAACACACCATACACTCTCACAAACACAACATACACTCTCACAAACACAACATACACTCTCACAAACACACCATACACACTCACAAACACAACATACACTCTCACAAACACAACATACACTCTCACAAACACACCAGACACACTCACAAACACACACACACACACACACACACACACACACACACACACACACACACACACACACACACACACACACACACACACACACACACTAACTCACATACACATACACGCACACATGATTCAGAGCTCTAATGTCTTGCACTAATTACAGAGAATTAGCTGTTTTCCTCATGCGGATCGTTTGCTCATCATCATCATCATCATCACTGTGATCCACAGAAGGTCATCAAGAGTTCAGAAGGTCATCAAGGGTTCAGAGGGTCATCAAGGGTTCAGAAGGTCATCAAGAGTTCAGAAGGTCATCAAGAGTTCAGAAGGTCATCAAGGGTTCAGGTAGTCGAGCCGATGAAAACGAGGAAGCGCTCGGTTAATGATAAACCCTGTCATTAGGGTGAGTGAAGCGCTGAGAACGTGTCAATCGACAGCAAACCACAGTAATACTGGGAACAGCAAGAGTTTATCTAATATCTATATTTAATCCGTGGGAGTTTAGTGCTGACAAACACACAGCTGAAGGCCACCAGGTCTAACAGGCTGAATCACACCATACACACCATACACACTCACAAACACACACACACACACACACACACACACACACACACACACACACACACACACACTCACTGGTTCAATATCTTTGTGGGGACTCTCCATAGACGTAATGGTTTTTATACCGTACAAACTGTACATTCTATCCCCTTACACTAACCCTACCCCTAAACCTACCCATCACAGAAAACTTTCTGCATTTTTACTTTCTCAAAACAACTCATCCTGTGTGATTTATAAGACTTTTGAAAAGTGGGGACCGCTGACTGGTCCCCACAATGTAGGTGATCTCAGGTTTTACTATTCTTATGGGGACATTTGGTCCCCACAATGTAATATAAACAAGGGCACACACATACACACACACACACACTCACAAACACACAGCTGAAGGTCACCAGGTCTAACAGGCTGAATCACACCATACACACTCACAAACACAAACACACACTCACAAACACACACACACACACACACACACACACACACACACACACACACACACACACACACACACACACACACACACACACACACACACACAGCTGAAGGTCACCAGGTCTAACAGGCTGAATCACACCATACACACTCACAAACACACACTCACAAACACACACACACACACACACACACACACACACACACACACACAGCTGAAGGTCACCAGGTCTAACAGGCTGAATCACACCAAACGGCCGGAAAATAAGTAACATCTCTAAATATCTTTCATTTATGGCCATTTATGGCCATTTCAATTGTATTTATTGTATGTAAAGTATGATAAATGAAATTCTAATGAAAACTACTACAGAGAATAATGAGAAAGAAGATGTTAAACCTAAATGATGGTCTTTGTTGTCATTATATGAAATATGATTCCTCATTTCTGTCCTGTGGTTCTGAGGTGACAGTGACGAGTTTAGTGAGACTCATGATCAGAGAAGATGAAGACATCCGCTGGTACGTGTGCTTTCAACTCTTCATTAATAACATGTCATTGTTTTTTAAAGAGGATGTGTGAAGGAGAGCAGTTCTGAAGGTCATCAGCAGGAGACTGACGGGGTCATGGGGTCACACGTATAAACCCGAGAGATCTGACGTTCATCAGTCATTTTACTCTCTATGAAAGAAGAAACCATCAATCAGAAATACAGCATAACAAGTATACTCTAATAATCTGCTCATCTTTAGATAAAGACAAAAGCTCTTCGACTGTGACATATGATACTCTGGGAATGAGTGAATGATGATGATGATGATGATGATATTTTGGGAAGTTGAGTGACTGTCACTCCCACTGAAAGAAAACAAGATCTTTATTAGAAAAGTGACGAATGTTGATTTATAATGTTTCTAGTAAAGCCTCACAAGCACCTGTCCTCCTGTCGTCATGTGTCTCGAGTCTCGAGCTGCTCGAAATTATTATTATTTTCATGTATTTATTATTAATTATAAATGATTTCCTCTGTGGCGTCTGAGGAAGAGGAAGATAATCTACTCAACGCAGGTCATCAGGATCACCTTCAGGAAATCAGCGTTGATCATTTAGTTTTATCTTGTTTTTAAACCTATTTTCTGTGAAACAAAAAAAAGGAGAATATTATCCATGAATTGATCAAATGTATACCTCTCTTTGAATAAAAGTACATAGATGTATAAAGATAAATAAGAATATTAGAGAATCTTCTCGCTGATGAGGGTCTCCTTCGCTTTAAGCATCTTTAATCTCGATCTACATTCTCTGTGTCGAACTCTGGGAATAATGACAGAATGTCTTTAAGAGTGAATTCAGGACAGAAATTACCCATCAGTCATTGCTGCTGAAACTGAGAGATTGGGGAATCACACACACACACACACACACACACACACACACACACACACACACACACTGACGGGAATCACACACACACACACACACACACACACACTGAATGAGCTCATACTCAAACTATCACTCAACAACTCAATAGTTACTAGAAAACATTCATTCACTTTACAGCTGTTCCAGAAATGAGCTTCATTTTATGATCCAAAACACGAATCTGAATTACTCATCTTCAACGAGTCAGAAAAATAATCTTGTTTTCCCTTTGAATTGAGATTATTTTTCTGACTTCTGCTTCTCCAGTAAATGTGTCTTGATATCTATGTTCAGATATTCGTGCTGGAGAATGAGACAGAAACACTGAGGAAGAACATTCCTTCATTTGTTCTCCATCAACACATTTTCCCCTTTGTTTATTTCTGTTTTTATCGTGTTGCTCCCGTCACTCGCCTGTTAATAATGAAAGTTTAAACTTTAGTTTGTCTAAACTTTGTGTTGTCATTAGACAGTTTGTCGAACACCGTGTGCATGAAGTAAACAGAGAACGATGACCCAGATCTGTGAAGTAAAGCAGACATGAAAAGATGAAGCGGTTTCACTTTATTTTGATGGTCCCGTTTAACACATTCTGTTGACTATAAGTAGCGTCGCACCTACATGTCTACTAACTCTCATTAGAGTGTTAGTAGAGTATTAGTAAACTGGTAGGGTTGGGGTTAGAATAAGTTGACATGTAGTTGCAAAGTTACTTATAGTCAGTAGAATGTCTGTTGGAGGAGCATCACAATAAAGAGTTAGTAGATATTAAGCAGACACTCTACTAATACTCTAATGAAAGTTAGTTGACATGTAGTTGCAAACCTACTTATAGTCAACAGAATGTTCAAAAGGGACCATCAAAATAAAGTGTTACCGATGAAGCTCGCGTCACACAGGAGAGTTTCGAGATGCTCAGATTAGTGTAGCGTCTCCTCTGGTGAGACTCTGCAGTTTCATGAGTGATGCTCAGATGCTGTAGTGCCTCCTCTGGTGAGACTCTGCAGTTTCATGAGTGATGCTCAGATGCTGGAGCGCCTCCTCTGGTGAGACTCTGCAGTTTCATGAGTGATGCTCAGATGCTGGAGCGCCTCGTCTGGTGAGACTCTGCAGTTTCATGAGTGATGCTCAGATGCTGGAGCGCCTCCTCTGGTGAGACTCTGCAGTTTCATGAGTGATGCTCAGATGCTGTAGCGCCTCCTCTGGTGAGACTCTGCAGTTTCATGAGTGATGCTCAGATGCTGGAGCGCCTCCTCTGGTGAGACTCTGCAGTTTCATGAGTGATGCTCAGATGCTGGAGCGTCTCCTCTGGTGAGACTCTGTAGTTTCATGAGTGATGCTCAGATGCTGGAGCGCCTCCTCTGGTGAGACTCTGCAGTTTCATGAGTGATGCTCAGATGCTGGAGCGTCTCCTCTGGTGAGACTCTGTAGTTTCATGAGTGATGCTCAGATGCTGGAGCGCCTCCTCTGGTGAGACTCTGTAGTTTCATGAGTGATGCTCAGATGCTGGAGCGCCTCCTCTGGTGAGACTCTGCAGTTTCATGAGTGATGCTCAGATGCTGTAGTGCCTCCTCTGGTGAGACTCTGCAGTTTCATGAGTGATGCTCAGATGCTGG
>JAJAQA010000007.1:48713156-48715656 GCA_021464565.1 Rutilus rutilus
TACATATACCTAAACCTACCAATCTCCACCCCTTAGATCTGGATCAAACTCCGCCCCCTGGATCTCATGTACTGCAGTGAGGTGCCACTGTATTTTTTGTCACGCTTGCAGAGAAAGACTCACCAGAACACAGTTACTGGGTTTCACTTTTCATGTTTTCTGGGTTACAGAAGGACCCGATTATAGCACTTACACACGGGGAAAGTCCGATTTTCATGATATGTCCCCTTTAAGGAAACAGAATTCAAATGGAATTCAAATTATTTTGTGTACATTATCTATTAATATGTTCATTCACACAACATCAAGTATTGAGAATTTTGTGGCTGTTAATTGTTCTGAAATAATTAAACTTAGTTTAGAGAAATATATCTACTTACATGTATCTACACACACACACACACACACACACACACACACACACTGCAAACATGATGTTCTTCCTCAGTGTTTCTGTCTTGTTTTCCAGCACAAAAATCTAAACATTCTTCCTATTTTTCTGACCTCATTTGCAGATATGAGTTCTAGATTGAAGGCAAGGCTAGTTTATTTATATAGCACATTTCATACACAATGGTAATTGAAAGTGCTTTACATAAAAAGAAATTCAAACAATCATAAAATAATCACAACAGATGCATAATAAATGAAAAAATCAGAATAAAAGCAGAGAATAAAAATGATTAAAATGATTATTAAATCGATCAGATGTGTAAGAGTCTGAGAGTGTGTGTTCACACAGATCGAGTGTCTCACAGGCTTTAGAGAGTCGACTCACTAAAGTCGTCCTGCGTCTAAAAGCTAAACTTTCAAAAGAATTAAAAGAATAAAAAGAGGATACATAGATAAGATAACTCATTTAATTTTGACATATTTTTAATAGTTTTAATATCTAAAATCAATTTGCTTCTCCATTAAATGTATCTTAATTTATAATACTATATATAAGTAATAATGTTTTCTTTTTGCAGAGCTTGTGTTGCACTAATGAACTCAAATCTTTAAAAAAAAAAGAGTAAATTCCTGTTCCTGTCATTCGACATAAAGTGTGTCACGGCCGATTCAGATTCAGACTCAGATTCAGATTCAGACTCAGACTCAGATTCAGATTCAGATTCAGATTCAGATTCAGACTCAGACTCAGACTCAGATTCAGACTCAGACTCAGACTCAGATTCAGATTCAGACTCAGATTCAGACTCAGACTCAGATTCAGACTCAGATTCAGACTCAGACTCAGACTCAGATTCAGACTCAGATTCAGACTCAGATTCAGATTCAGACTCAGACTCAGACTCAGACTCAGATTCAGACTCAGACTCAGACTCAGATTCAGACTCAGATTCAGACTCAGATTCAGATTCAGACTCAGACTCAGACTCAGATTCAGACTCAGATTCAGACTCAGATTCAGACTCAGACTCAGATTCAGACTCAGATTCAGACTCAGACTCAGACTCAGATTCAGACTCAGACTCAGATTCAGACTCAGATTCAGACTCAGATTCAGACTCAGATTCAGATTCAGACTCAGATTCAGACTCAGACTCAGATTCAGACTCAGATTCAGACTCAGACTCAGACTCAGATTCAGATTCAGACTCAGACTCAGATTCAGACTCAGATTCAGACTCAGATTCAGACTCAGACTCAGACTCAGATTCAGACTCAGACTCACTCTTCTGAGTGGATTTTTCAGTTCTGAGTCTGATCCAGATCCTCATACAGAACTGAACTGAACGAAGGTGTGGTTTGAGATGACTTATGTATTTCTCTTTGGGCCGAGGCTCTTGTGTCTCGATCACTGAAGCCTGACGCTCATCGTTATCAACGGTTGCCTGGGGAAGATGGAAGAAACCCAACTGGCGGAGCGAATGTGAAGCGGGCCTTATGTCAGGCCAGCAGAATGTGACCGTATTAGTTATTTTGTGTTCTTCTGTAAACATTGGCCGGTTGAGAATCTCATCCTGGAATCACACGTCTCTGCTTTTCACTTCACAGTCGATGACGATTGGCCAACGCTTTCATGAACTCGTGATCAAGACATGGCATTGCATGGGCTGTGAGAAACACTGGCATCTCTAATGTGCTGTAGATCCACTAACCCTGCGGTTCCTCCAACTCTAACCATCAGCTAAATCTATGAAGAATACTACATCATGCATGTGTTTCAGTTTCATTATTATTGTAAAGGTGAATTTCCTGATATTTAACTCTCTCGCACGTCATCCAAGATATTCTTTCTTTCGTCTGTCGAAAAGAAATTAATGTTTTTGAGGAAAATGGAAAGTGTAGGGTGAAAAACTCATTCTCATTTTCTCCTCCAACTTCAAAATCATCTGGCATTATTGCTTTACCTTTTATTTATTAGATTTTTTTGTAAATGGCGTTTGACTCAGTCTTTGCACGGCTTTGTAAACACTGGGTCTGTTCTTCCGCCTACGTCACGTGTGACCTTTCACCCTGATGACGTAATGTGTGTCGCATCACAGCGAGTGCA